>JANSJX010000518.1:0-23723 GCA_026168455.1 Theocolax elegans | reverse complement strand
CGGCCGGTTTTATGTGTATTTTCACGCATAAAATGGCATTAGAATATGATCAACCTGGCCGGCGAAAGAAATTGAAAATATTGAAAAAATCGTCGTTATTGCCATTTATATGTGTGTGTTTATGCTTAAAAACGCATTTGAACTTGATCTACCCGGCCGGGGAGCGAAATTAAAAATATTGAAAAATTGACCCCAAACATTTATTTTTGCGGATACTGCGATTTATCTTCTCACATCCAGTGAGGATTTTCCTGTACCCAATATCTACAATTATGTCTATTTAAAGATCCATCAAGTTGAAATTTGCTTCATCCGAGAAATCTGTGTATGATGGAAAGTTTGGATTTTCAACTATGCGTGCCATCATGTCTTCACAAAACTCAACGCGACGATCGAAATCACCTTCATTCAATGTGTGAACAAGATGTACTTTGAATGGATGGAATTTTGCTGTTTTCAGAACATTATGTACAGAGGACTTACTAATGTTATGCTCCTGAGTAACTCTGCGTATAGAATTATGCGGATTTTCAGTAAATGATAACAAAATTCAGCTAGTTTTCTTCATTTGTTCCTGATTTTGGTCTGCCTGACTTAGGTAGATTGCTGACAGTGCCAAAATCATTGAACTTTATAACTAAATTCTCAACGGTCGAAAGAGAGATTGGAGTTCTATTAACTCTAAATCTTTCATTAAAAGCATCCTTTACTGCCCTTAGAGATCTTTCCACTTGACCCCATCCTCTCATCATGAGAATCGTAATTCTCTCTCGTTCAGTCAAGCGTTCCATTTTAAGTTTGTAGACGAAACCTTGTACAAAAACTTATTGAGAAGGAAAACAAAAACACAGGTAAACGTTGGTAAAAAAAGGAAATTGTAGAGTGTGTTTTGTGACGGAAATCGTCACACAATCTATTCACGATGAATAGAGTACTTAAATTCGCGAATTGTAAGTCGTCGGAGCCTTTCGTATGTCAAGGCCAACCGTCGACACTTGTTTACTTCTCTACGAGTGTACAATTACGCGCGCGACAATACGTAGGGATGGGAGCGCGAAAGAGTGTGTGAGTTTCCCCACTCCCATCCCTTTTTCGGGAAATTAGGCGATCGCCTAGTTAGTGCGTAATGATCCGTCGATCGTGACGGATTGTTATATTATCTGGACGTTTCGTACTGCTCGTGAGTGCCGAGAGTGCGCCCCACCCCCTCCTGCATTAAGCTCTGTGAACGGTTGTTCCGGAGCAGAGCTAGGTGCGGAGACCCGGGTGGACCGAACGCGTGTCCGGATAGTTTGGTGTGTGCTTGTGAGTGTGTGTAACCAAGGACGGGGTCGTGCGCGAGTGATACCGCGGATCGCGACTCGCTCGCCGCGGCAAGGGCCGCCTTCACCACCTCAACCACCGGTCGTCCTATTGTCAAGGAGGTCGACCAGTCGCCGAGGATCGGCTGGGCCATCCCCGAGGAGCGTCACCGGTGAGTGCTATTTATTATCGTGACCATTCCCCTCCCTTGTGTGTGTGTGTACCACGGGAGTGTGTTCGAGTACAGCGGTACTCGAACAGCGGTTCCTGGGAGCAAAACCTGTCGCAGGCGAGGATCTCGATCCGACAGGTTTCCCGGGACTTCCGCCCGCGCGAAAGAGCATTGTCGCGGCACACGGCCTGGATGGCCATCTTGTTAAATTAAATTAATAAATGTTTTAATCTTTTTATTTTAATTCATTGTGTGTTTATTTTATTTCTCCCCGCTCCCGCCGACATTCGTTAATATTAATTTATATCGTGTCGAGGCAAGGAGGCTTGCCCGAATCCTCCATACCGATCGTCCCAGCGAACTCGTGTTTCTGGCGACAGCCCGCAGTTCGCGAATAAATAAATTAATTGTGTGCGCGGTATTGGGCGACGCGGCCCAACGGTTAATTTAATTACATTAATTAATTAATATCACCCGGGCACGCGAATACCACGTCACAAATGGCGACCGTGACAGGACTTTCCGTTTCGTCCTCACCGATATTTAATTTAAATTAAAGAAAGTTGTCGGCCATCTTTTCGCGCGCGAGCAGTGTCGCGGCGAAACGGAGCGGGTTGAGTTTTGAGAGAGAGAGAGAGAGAGAGAGAGAGAGAGAGAGAGAGAGAGTGAGTTGTACGAGTTAGAGAGAGAGAGAGCACGAGAGACGGCGTGTGAGACGCGTCTCTATACCGGAGTATTCCCCCTCTTGCTCGGGTATCCGAGGAGAGGTATACACCGGTATATCGGGAGAGAGTTCGCGCGCGACCGTGTTTAGCCGGAAGCGCCCGATCTCACCGAGATCGGTCTCTCCCGATCGTAAGCTTGACGGGAGAACTTTGCTTAGCTTGTATGGGAGCGGCAGAGTAGGGAGAGAGTAGCTTGCGCCGCGGATCGCGGGCAGCGAGAATCCCCCCCGAATAGCGCAGAGGAAAGACTTCGCGAGAGCCGATCATCATCGGCTCTCTCCGATTGCGCCCGCGAGTGGGAGTGAGAGAGAGAATCCCTAGTCGCGGGGGATCGGAGTAAGGTGCTAGGCGGGCTATAGGTGTGTGAGTGAGAGAGATAGCGCGATCGCCTAGCCCCTTCGCGTGTATAAGTCTTCGCAGCTGGTTTCGCCGATAGAAACCACTGCGGCGAATTATTTTTATTTCGTTTTAATAAAATAAATTCGTTCCCGCGCGGGATTTATTTGAGATTTATGGTATGAGAGTGTTTTCAAATAGATCCTTTCGGGAGAGGTAGTTGCCCCACCACTCCTCCCTTTTAAGAAAAATTTTTAACAATTTCAATTTTCTTTTATACGGGACGCGGCTAAACAATTATTGTTGCTTTTTTTTGAGTTCGAGAGCGAAATTTTTGTTGCTTTCTCCCCTCCCTGACATATATTATATGGTAGTTATAATTTAATAATTGAGATTATTATTTATTATTATTTATTTATATAACATATGTATAAATCTTTGTGTATATAAAATATATTTTGCAACTATTGTTAATTATTTAGACTTGTTTGCAAGTTAAATAATTAACATTAAGTAACTTTGTGTGAATCAGCCGCAAAGTTACAATAGTTGTAATATTAATTATTTAAACTCGTGTGTGAGTAAAATAATTAAAATTATTTTTGTATTACAATTGTCTGACAGTAATTACTTAATTCAATATTTTGTATTTATTGAGTATTACTGTTCACGATACTTGTATTATATTTTTGAAATTTTTTTTGTGTGAGAAAATTTTTTTTATAACTCGTGTTAATTGTTTAGACTTGTTGCAAGTTAAACAATTAATGTTAAGTATCTTTGTGTGATTGTTCCGCAAAGATACGAGAGTTGTAAAATATAATTATTTAGACTCGACAGTGAGTTAAATAATTGAATTTTTTTGCATGTATTTTAATGATCGGCATTTAACCTAATATTTCGTATTCGTTATTTGCTGTGAAATTTTAATATATGTTAAAAACTTTCTTTTCTCGTTTTGTGTGTTTAAATTATATCTCCACACATTTTTGCCAATTATTTAGACTTGTTTGTTAGTTAAATAATTGGTTACAATTATTTTTTTAGTGTGTTTGAGTAAATTAATTCGGTGTATAAATTTAATTGTTTAGACTTGTTGGCAAGTTAAATAATTAAATTTTCATTTCCTTTTCGTTCAATTTATTTAACAAAGGAAATATAAATTATTTCAACTTGGTAGCAACATAAATTATTTATTTAGTCCTTCTTAGGATAAAATAAATATATTTCGCTGAAAAATTGTCGTTTGGGACGACAATTAGTGAAATAATTATTTTGTTGCAAACCTACCGTTGAAATAATTTAATTAAATTTGTGTTTGTTGTGTAGTGTAAATTATAAAGGAAATTTTTTTTTTGTTGTTTTGGGCTTGGAAAAGCAAAATAATAAATAGTGTCTTGGTGTGTGTGAATCGCAAGACACTGTATTTATTTTTATATTTATTTTAAAATTAATTATTTAGGCTCGTTAGTGAGATAAATAATTTAATTTTTTTCTTTGTCTTTTCTTCCTTTATAATTTGTTGTTCTGTATTTATTAATAGATTGAAACTTTAATTATTTCATTTTCCATAACAAAATAAATTCTTTTCGCCAGTGAGGAATCTTTTGGATTGTAACTGGTGAGAGAGATATTTTGGGAAATCGTTAAATTTACCATTACTGGTAAATTACCGACGATATTGAAATAATTTAGGGATTTCTTTTTGTTAATAATTAATTATTTTTGCTTGCAGAAGCAATTGTATAGAGTCTTGGTGCGTGTGAGTCACAAGACACTATTATAAACATTAATTATTTAGACTTGTGAGCAAGTTAAATAATTAATTTTAATTTCGTGCAAGTGTTAAGTGTGTGATTTGTCACAACTTTAACCAACAAAATTTAATTATTTTGTCCTTCTAAGGACGAAATAAATTCCTTTTAAAGAAAATCTTTTGGATTTTAATTAAGTGAATTAATTTTGTTGGTACACTAGTCGGTGCATATTTACAATTTATTGTAATTAAGCCGACGCCAAATTTTTTTTTACTCGTTGGGAGTAATAATTATTTTATTGTGGTGAGTCCAATAAAATAATTTCCAATTGAAAATTGGATACTTCCGAAGTATTCGAAACACTAGAGATTTCATCTGAAATCCCGGTTGAGAGTACTTCTCCCGACGTAACACGTCGGCTGCTGCTGGTCAAAAAAATAATGGCCAGCAGCTATGAAGCCCGAATGGCCCAGCTTATGCGTGAATCACGCATAGCTAGGGATATTCGTCGGGAAACGAAGAAGCTTCCGATTGAGGCAGTGTATGCCCAGTTGGAGCATCTGAGTTTAAACGCAAATGGCGAAGAGGCGGAGTGCCGCGAACGCCTTTTGCGTCACCGGATAAGATGTGTAGACATTAATCTGGAAATACCATGGTTCCCTGAATACGATGAGAATGTAAGGGCAGAGCCTGCACATAAACCTCTAGTATGTCAGGAACTGTGGGAAATTAGGAAACCTCGTTCCAGGAAAGGGAGTGTGGTCCCATCAGGAACGGAAGTTTCCTGCGAGTCCGAAATGTCGGATCGCGAAAGGGTTGCTAGTGACAGAGCACCTATCCCTGAAGAAGATGGAGCTCAGTCACCAAGTGGTCTGTCTAGAAACTCGCCAATGAGTACTGCACAAAGCCCGAGGTTGGCATCAACAGGTGCTATACCTAAACGGTTTGGTGAGGTACTGGGAGCAAACGTGACCACGACTGCAATCCCTTATGTTCCTGTTTCGGTGGCTGCAACTTCGTGCACAACCACTACGTCGACGGTTACGACCGTGACGACTGCTCAACTCGGAGGTTTTTATGCACCACCCGCACATTACCTCCCAATTGAAGAGCAGAGAAACAGCGGACATCTTGGCACTAGAGAGAGTGAAGTGCCAACACAACATTTTGACTTGGGTTCGCAGACGGAAGCCGACCGTCGTACGTCACGAGGATACACCTCTAGACAATACGACAACAGGCAACCTGAAGCTAATACAACCGAACGTCAATTTGTTGATGATAGGAATGGATATGACCTTCCTAATGACGTCAGTGTTCAATCTTACGAAAAACCGAGGATTTGAACAGAGACGTCGTGAGACCTCTTCTAAGACTTGTGAAGGACAAGATAGAAGAGAGAGGCGTGAGTACACGACTCCAAACAGAAATTCACGACACCATCGTTCTGTGAGTAGAGCCTCAAGCAACGATGAACGTCGTGAAAGCTGTACGGAGAGACGTACTCATAAACGTCAGTCCAACCGTAAACTCGACGACCGAGCACAGACGGAAATTCCGGAGCAAGGTCACAAAGAGAGGTCGGACAGACGTAGAGAAACGCCTCGAGAGAAACGTGCGGTGGCCACTTGCGATCAGTGCACTCAGACGGATTCGTCCGATGGGTATCAGTCTGATCGCGAACCTGCTCGTAGGAGATCCGATTCTCGTAGGGCGGCTGAAGGCCGACAAGAGAATAGAAATCCTTCTACCAGCAGGCGTAGGAGTTCCCGGACGGATAATAGAGACGACCGTCGGGAAAGAGAGTCCTACGAAGCCAGGCCAAGGTATCGTGAAGACGATAACCGAACGCACGATCGGACAGGGTGCGCACGAGAACTGCGTATCTGGAACATGTCCTTTGATGGTGAGACCGAAAAGGACGCGGAAGAATTTCTGAACCGTTTGCACGACTTCAGAAATGACAACGAGTTCTCAGATCGCAGGATGTTCAGTGCCCTGCCCAATGTGTTCTCAAAATCAGCACTGTTCTGGTATAGAACAGTTCAGCCATCTCTTCGAGATTGGCGTGATTTTGAAATCGAGTTCCTAAATGAGTATGGCCGTATAATAAATGACGAAGATTTACTCATGGAACTTCGATCAAGAACACAAAATGAGGGAGAAAAGGCTACGACGTTCTTGAACTGTTTCAGAGCGATCGTGAATAAGTTTAAATGCCCTCCCTCATTAGAACAACAGGTGAAGATGGCCTACTCGCAGATGAGGCCAGATTACCGTAGGTACATACCAGTACGACAAATCAGGAATTTCTCTGATTTGACAAGCTACGGTAAAGAGTACGAGCAGCATTTAACATGGGACACGAAATTTTCCAGTTCCAACGTTAAACGCGAGAAGCTCGTACCAGAAGCTTTTCCGAAACAGAGTGGTGCAGCACGAGTTTCGGGTAAAGTGGCGACTGTTACCGAAAAGAGTAAGGATGAGTCTTCTCATTCGGATAAACAGTCGTCTAAGAAGAAGAGCAAGAAAAGTGCGAAAAACTCGCCAAACTCTTCTTCGAGCGAATACGAAGCAGCCCGTGTGTACGGTACTTCCAACGTCGCTAATAGTTTTCAGAAACGATACGGCAAATCGAATAATGGAGTGAGTGCCCCCAATTCGAAATCCGTATCGTACGTGCCTGTTTCTCAACAGTCACCTGGGCAACAAAAACAGAGCTCGGGCAAAAGAGAAAGACGTGTTTTGACGAATTCTCAACTGCCCCAGCAAAATGCTTTTGTCCCACAAATGGCACAAAACCTGGTGAGGTATGTGCAACCACAGGCGACGGCAGTAAATCCAACGAACCTGAGCACCAACTTTGTCGGCGTGTGTTTCACATGCCAAAAAGTCGGTCATAGGTCGTCGGATTGCCCGAGCCGAACATGCTACCGATGCGGAAACATTGGGCACTCCGCTGAGCAGTGCTCTACCGAATTGGTAGCAAAGGAGTGCCAGCTGTGTGGAACTAGTGGCGTTACACTCCAAACATGTCCTAACTGCGTCAGGTTCCTACAAAACGTGGGAAACCTGAACGCAGGGCACCCGAGCTGCCCCGGGCGCCCTGCACTGCAGTAAGTTTAAGGTTGGAGAACCCTCTAAACTCTTTAAGAAGTCTAGCAAATCATTTGCTGACTTCTCTAAAGTCCTTATCGGAGATCAAATTCCCTCTCAGACCGAAGTTGGTGTTGAAAGTAAGTCTGAGTGTAAGGATCCTAAACGTTCTGGGGATTCGACAGATGGAAAAGTTCTTAGAACACAACCTGTCAATCCCACCCGAGCTTTGCAAGGTAAAACAGAACAAGGAACCTTATTAGACCAACAAAAGCGTGAGGCTAAAGATTGGTCTAAGGAACTCCAAAGGCAAATATACTCTGATAGCAGAGATATTATTGGTGAAGAAAGCGTAAAGAGATCGTTATCTCAGCCGCTTAGCACCATCGGAGTGAACGACCTTGGTTGTTGCTCATCGTCACCCCTTTGTGACACACCTAGTAAAGAGGACAAGAAGCCCTTGGTGGAGAAGGAAATTGTCCTCAACAACGAGCCCTTGGTGGAGAAGGTAGTTGTCGATGGTGTGCATAACATGAACCGTACAAACTCGTTGCCGAGAAGTACAGTTCAGGGGGGGGGGGCAGATGCCGTACCAAGTACGTCTAAAATGACGCACACGGCATCGACTCCTAACGACGATAGTCAAACCGATCAGATAATTGCTGGAATCCAATCGGATAACCGGCTATTCTTTTTGGTACGACTCGGTGGAAAGGACTTTAAAGCACTTTTCGATCCTGGTGCCATGGTCTCTCTTGTACGATCAGATGTTGTCGAACAGTACAAGTTTAAATGGAGACCTGTCAAGGTTATCGTGAAAGGTGTGGCTGGACCAGCTCTTAAAGTCCTTGGCCTAATTGACATCCTATTCTGTGTAGAAGGCCTTGATGGCAATATCCAACTGAGAATTGTAGAGAATATTGAGCATTCCATCATTCTCGGTATGGATTTTCTACAACATTGGAATATGGAAGTCAAATTAGGCGAAGCTATTTGGCGTATTGGCGAGAGTGATTGGAGACACTTCGTCAGAGATACATCTCATGACATCGATTCGAGGATTTCCGCTGAATGTGCTGGTATAATTGAGATACAGGACGACCAGCGGAAACAAGTCAAAGAGTTAGTTGAAAGCCTACTCTTGCCCTCGGGAGACGTCCACGGCTTTACGACGTTAACGGAGCACCACATAGAGGTTGATCCTGGTGCAAGACCGGTTCGTCATAAGCCAAGACGTATGTCTCCCAAAGTCCTCGAATTTGCCCAGAGTGAGGTCAAAAAGATGTTTGACAAGGGCATTATTGAACCGAGTGCGAGTGATTGGTCAGCTGCTCCGGTCAGCGTCCGCAAGGACGAAGGAAGTTATCGCTTCTGTATCGATTTTCGAGACCTTAATGCAGTCACAAAACGTGATTCTTATCCAATTCCTAATATGGATACCATATTGGATAAGCTGCATAATGCAAGGTACATATCGAAAATTGATCTTAAGAAAGCGTACTTCCAAATATTAATGGCCAAGGCGAGCCGGCATTATACTGCATTTGCTGTACCAGGGTCGGGGCTGTGGCAGTTCACGAGAATGCCTTTTGGCCTCATGAATGCTCCTATCACCTTTGCACGGCTTATAGATGCAATTTTCGGGCCTAAGGTGGAACCTCATGTGTTTGGTTATCTAGACGACTTGATCGTCATTACCGAAACTTTTGAGGACCATCTAAAATGGCTCGAATACGTACTAAGGACGTTGAATGATGCTGGACTCGAAGTGAATCGAGAGAAGTGTGAGTTCTGTTGTTCCAGCGTAACGTTCCTTGGGTACAAATTGGACGCGGACGGCTTGAGGCCTGACGAGGAACGAGTCGCTCCAGTCCTTAATTACCCTACTCCTCGTAATGTCAAACAGCTGAGATCCTTTCTCGGGATGGTAGGCTGGTACTCTCGATTCATTAATCGAGAAGCTGACATTAAAGCTCCCCTTACCAAGTTGCTGCGTAAAGACCAGGCTTGGGATTGGGGCGAGGAGCAGGAGGAGGCGTTCTGTCAGCTTAGAGTTGCGTTAGCTGAAGCGCCTGTACTAGCCCGTCCAGACTTTTCTAAGCCATTTACCGTCCAAAGTGACGCTAGTGACTTAGCAATAGGTGCGGTGTTGACGCAACTGGACGACGAGGGTTTCGAGCATCCGATTGTCTACGTCAGCCGATTATTAAATCGCGCTGAACGTAATTACATGACAACGGAAAAAGAATGCTTGGCCCTCATATGGGCTATTAAGAGATTGAGACCATATATTGAGGCCTATCGATTCACGGCTGTGACCGACCATAGTGCTCTCAAATGGCTCAAAAATCTCAGAGAGCCGTCGGGTAGGTTGGCACGATGGATACTTGAAATGCAGCAATGGGACTTTGAAATAGTGCATAAGAAAGGAGCCTTGCACTATGTCCCGGACGCGCTTTCTCGTGGGCACGATGGATACTTGAAATGCAGCAATGGGACTTTGAAATAGTGCATAAGAAAGGAGCCTTGCACTATGTCCCGGACGCGCTTTCTCGTGCCGTCAACCCAGACCCCGACGAAGAAGAGATTGCCTCGTTCGAAGTAATTACAGACCCATGGTATATTGCTAGGTTCAACGATGTACGCTCATGCCCTCAGAAATTTCCGGAGTGGAAAATTGAGGATGATATGCTATATCGTTTTACAAGTGATAAACTCTTGGACTCTGTAACAGAACGAGAAGAAGGCTGGCGCCTTGTTCTACCCTTAGAGCAGAGGAACCGAGTCTTAGTAGATTCTCATTTCCACCCATCCATGGGTCATATGGGAGTCGAAAAGACTTACGAACGTGTTGCAAGAGACTATTATTGGCCAGGTATCTACCACGATACCCGCCAATTTGTTTTACAGTGTCTGATCTGTCAGAGCTATAAGACGTCTCAAGCAGGTCCTCAAGGCTTGATGGATAAACGTAACATTGAGAGACCCTGGGCTGTTGTGGCAGCAGACGTAATGGAGCTTCCACGTAGTAAAAGTCAATACAAATACATCATAGTATTTCAAGACTTGTTTACAAGGTGGATAGAGCTCAAACCATTACGTACGGCGACCGGTAAGTCGGTGTCGAAAGCATTCGAGGAACTCGTAGTCTTCCGTTGGGAAACGCCAGATTTCCTAATAACGGATAATGGGACGGAGTTCATCAACGGCATCATGTCGCGAATGCTGGAGGAGTATGGCATAAAACATGTCAGAACCCCTCCTTACCGACCACAAGCCAACCCAGTGGAGAGAACAAATAGAACGTTAAAAACGATGATTGCGACGTTTGTGGATTCGGATCATCGTGGGTGGGACACACACTTGCACGAATTTCGCCATGCAATAAACACGGCAATGCAGTCAAGTACCAAAGTCTCACCCGCGTTCTTAAACTTCGGGCGTCATCCACAACCTGTGAAGAGTCTCCGCAGGGAAGTGGAAAAACAGGAGTTTAAGATCCTGGACTATCCCGAAGTATGGCTAGATCGTCTTAGAAGACTTGATGCTCTACGCGACTTGGTCAAGAAATACATTGACGAGGAGCAAAGACGTCAAGAAAAGACCTACAATAGAAACAGACGTATTGCCTCGTTTCAGGTCGGAGATCTAGTCATGAGGAAGTGCCGAACGCTTTCCCAAGGTGCGAAGGGCATATCTGCTAAGCTTGCACCAAAGTATGACGGACCCTTCGAAGTTAAAGAAGTACTATCTCCAGTAATTCTGAGACTAGAAGAGTCCGGTCGGAAACGGACCGAGGTACACATATCTGATGTAAAAAGATATGTACCACCTCGGGTTGTCAAGTAAAGCAGTAAGGGTTGCGTATCGGTTCGCATGAGAACAGTTATCGAAGGTTGGGCCTGGTAACTGTATGCCATGCATTGCGAGAGTGATATTTGAGAATACTTGTGTGCGAGTGAATGGGCAATCCTCCCTTATTCGAAATTTACCTTTAATTATGACTAATTAACCTTTTGTTTTCTTTCAGCTCCCCGATGGACCAGAACCGAGACCTGGAGGCAGGAGACGGTGTTGATCCATCGTCGCCTCCGATCATTCTGCTGGGGGAAGACACTCCGACGTCGGGTGTTGCCGAAGAGGTCATCGGAGTGGCCTCCGACTGTCTCGAGGTGCCCGTTGATGACCCACTCGCTGGATGTGACCAGTCCGTGCGGGAAATCGACGAAGTACTCATCGAGATGGAAGGACCATCCCGAACCTCGACGGTTGATATCCCGTCATCGGGTGATACGACCCAGGTGGAGCAGATGGAGGTGGACGTACCTGCGGTGTTAGCACTGGGGTCGTGCACCAATATCTACCCCGCCGACTACGTAGAGGATCTACGCGAGGCAGAACGGGAGCGGCAAAAGGCCGCCGCCGATAATCGCCCACGCCGCAAGAAGAAGAAGAGCAGCGGCAGACGGCAGTTGACGATGGATGACTATGAGTCAGGAGTCCCAGCCAACCCCCAAGTGACGGAGAGTCCGTGCTTGAGGGCGGGAGCTGTGTCCGTCATAGTCCCATCAACCGCAGAGAAACTCGATGTTGGGGTCGAGACCCTGACGGAACAAGCCAAGGCTGGGCCATCGTCATCTGGCCCAGTCATTACTAGGGGGATCGTCCTCCGTCGATTGGTTCCTTTACCTTTCGTTCGGTCGGTGGATCCGCCTAAAATGGCTTGTTTTAACTGCTGGGCGATGGACCACAGCCACCGGGTGTGCGCGGCACTGCAATCGATTTATTGTTTCAATTGCGGCCGCCGAGGGGTGGCAGTGAGTGAGTGCCCAAGATGTTCTCGATCCTATGCCATCTGGATCCAAGAGCGGGGATACTCGCCGTTCTCGACTGCTGATTCCCAGGTTTCGGTTGCCAAGGTCCCTGCACCTCAGCAGAGACCGAAGCGGTCGAAGCAACGGGACAGTCAGGACGAGTCCAAAAAGCGGCGGATGGAGACGCCCACCCGCAGGGAGGGACCCAAGAAAGGCTCGTTTGTGAAGCCTTCTGGGCCCAAGCCCTCCTATGCGGAAGTGGTGGTGGGTCGCCGAGTAGAAGAGGCGACTCGACGCCAGGCTGCTGCCTTTGGCTTAGACAGCACAGGGCCCTTCGAACAGGTGAAGGTTGCCCTCAGTGCTGTCGTCCAAGCTAAGGCAGACCAGAAGTTGAGGGAGTACCAAGAGAATCAAACTACTCCCTCAGCCAACCAGTCAGCAGCCGACTCACCACGGCAGGGACGAGAAGAGAGCGGCGCTCAGCCAGTCCCTGCCCAACCACCAGTCGGGGAGGAAGGTATGGACACCCCGTCCCCAAAACCTCGTAAGAAGCAGTCACCGAAGGCTGGGCCTAGTGGCTTGCGACGACCCAACCCGATGGACGTTGACGCCTCTACGAGCGTGGTTAAACCACCTCGCAAGCCGACACAGAAACGGGGGGTTGGGTCCGAACACCGTACTGTCCAAGAAGTACAGGCTTCATCGGCTGGGTCACCGGCGACGGCCGACCAATCCAGAAACGAGACGGACATTCTCAGGGAATGTCGTCTGTTGCTGGAGGCCGCCGCCAACCTCCCTTCCGACATTGCACGAGAGATAGGGCAGGAGGTGGTCCGGATCCTTAGGGATTGTATTCCTTCCCGACATTAAGAAGAGAAACGTACAGCGCGCAGTCGTGGATAGATTGTGCCTTTCTTCGACTCGGCCTTCCCGAGGGAAGTGGAGTCTAGGGGGTGGGCTTTGTGACGGAAATCGTCACACAATCTATTCACGATGAATAGAGTACTTAAATTCGCGAATTGTAAGTCGTCGGAGCCTTTCGTATGTCAAGGCCAACCGTCGACACTTGTTTACTTCTCTACGAGTGTACAATTACGCGCGCGACAATACGTAGGGATGGGAGCGCGAAAGAGTGTGTGAGTTTCCCCACTCCCATCCCTTTTTCGGGAAATTAGGCGATCGCCTAGTTAGTGCGTAATGATCCGTCGATCGTGACGGATTGTTATATTAGCGTGTCATTTGGCAAAGACCTCAACGTACAAACGCATATTACGGAGATCTCCAAGGAGACTACAGGAATATTTGAACGGGTGGCATTCTTAGCTAGAGAAGAGTAGGGCTAGGGCATAATATATAAAGGAGTGTACATACCAATAATTACATACGCAACGGGTTTGATTTGGAATGTGACAGAAAGATCGGATTATATTGCATAAGAAAGGGAAAGGAATACCGATACAAACACTTTACATATCAACCGGAGGTGAGACCAATAGAAGGACACATAAAAAGAGAAAGAAAATTGTCGATACAAAATCTAAACTCTGAAATAAGGGAAGAATGGCAATCAAGATGAGAGAATTCAGTGGAAAACATACTTATGATATTATGCCCAGTATCGAGAAAAGAGTGGCAAGCTTTTGGTTTAGACCGAATAAATGGATAATCCAAAAACTTGGTGGATATGAAAGTTTTCAGTCTTTGAGAAACAGATTTAATTTCTTTGGGTCCGACGTATGTAGTGGCAAAAAAATAGACTCCCCTGAACATGTCCTATGGAAAAGCGTGAAGAATGAATCAATTCGACAAAAATATGTACAGGACATCGAAGAAGAAAGACGAAATACGAAAGTGATGATGAGGACCAAGTGGAGAATAGAAAGACTAACCAACCATAATAGTTATAAAGACGTTATGCTTGAAAAGATTGCTACAGAAGACTTAGAAAAAAATTTGGCTCTAACCACGACTGAGATAGAATTAGTGGATCGTGAAGAGTATATATGAGCAAATCCACAGAACCTTTAATTCTGGGGAAGCGGGTAATATAGTAGTAAATAAGCAGACTTAGCAACATTATAACAACGGTTTCTGGTAGAAAAAGTAATTCGATGAAGGGTCCTTATCATTTTTTTAAAGTTGTTTTCATTAGCTTTTTGTTAGAGGCTTCATAAAGTTGCATTTTTGCAAATTTGACGATGGAAGTAGTACTCATCTTCTATTTTTTAAGCTTATAGAAATTATAATTCTTCACCAAATGTTACAGAAATTTTTTTTGACAACCTACACCATCTACCCTATTAAACTAAAAGTGTTAGAATAGTGTGCCTTCATGATACAGAAAAATAAAAATCGCAACTCTTGAGGAAGTCAGTTTTTGTAAATTTAGGAAATTTTAGAATTTTGATATTATACAAAGATAAGTTTTGTTTATAGCTATTGTGACTAATATTGCTTTTTTCGATTTGCAATAAGGATTCTTATTCTTTTTTGTGCTAAGCTGTGTCTCTTTTTCTTTACTAGCAATTCTACCTTAAACTTTTCAAAATCTCGGGCCCCTAGTCTTCCAAATTTTCATTTTCGCATGGCACACTCGACATTCACAAAAAAAAGCATATATAACTATATCTCTTTACTTTTTAGTAGATTATTGAGTCATCTACGTAAAACCTCAATTGAATTTTTTGTTAATTTAGATAATATAAGCTGTATAAAAGTATAAAATTTTATACCTTTGAACTGAAGTTCAAATTGACTATACGAAATAGGTTATTTCAACAGAAAAGCTAATATAAATACGCACACACACACACACACACACACACACACACACACACACACACACACACACACACACACACCCGCGCGCGCATACATACACACACATATCATTCAGTCAGCCTTACGCAAGTAGTTTGTTTACCATTAAAGAGAAGTATGCGAAAAGAAAATTATTTATCATGTAATGAATGTTTCAAATAATTTGCCATGTACTCATTACCAATTTAAACCTTCAAGTTGGAAGATTTATGGAGCAAAAAATGAAATTCCTGTTACAAGTACTAAACAAAAAAAACCATTGTTACTAGGAAAAGAAAATTACAGTACTGTAACGGCACTTGAAAACATCCTTTTATATGAAAAATTGTTGTTAGATATTTCAATTTTTGTTAAATAAGAGACTTAATTATGTTGTTATATTCATAAATTATAGAATAAAAAATGTTCTGTTTACTTACGAAGTGATTTTTTATAATTTACCCTATGATACCCCTCATTAATATTTTAATCGTTAATTTCTTAGATAAGTCTTGAAAAGAAATAGGGGCCCTCATATTTTCCTACTATTTAACCTCTAAAGAAGTAGAAATCTCCATTAAAATCAATGTGCCTCCCAAAAAAAAAAAAAAAAATTTTTCAAATGAAAATCAAAGGTTCCGTGGATTTGCTCATATATCTGAGTATATATGTCTGATAGCTTTAGAATTAATAAATCTTCCAGAGGTGGAATAGGAAGAAAGAAAGGAAAATCATAAGTGAGCAGAGAGAGAAAATAAGAAAAAAAAAGCAAATCAGACATGACGTGGACGACCGCCGGTATGACAGAGGCGAGATACGGCGACAAAGATCGATCTTGTTGGAAATTAAGCAAACTCGGTTTTTTTTTTCATATAAATTTGTACTTGAATTCCACTTATTTATACTACATGTCACCAAATAATATTATTATTTTCCTATTTGTTTAGCATACTTATTTATTGCTCATCAACTATACAATTGCGATACGAAACCGCTATATCAACATAGTGATATTAAAATTACCTGCAGAAATGTGATAAAAAAATTAGTAAAAATCGCATTGGAACGTAAAATTTTCCGTTCTTTCATAATTCATAGTCGAAAATTCATTTTTTTAAATACTCCAATTTGACATTGAAATTACCTTAAATTCGATTTTGAGATATCAAATGGACTTCAGATTCCGACTTAGCGACCCCAAAGACGTAAATATACGTGGTTTTACTTTTTTAGTTATGGATTTTCTCGATTTGATCATAAAACGATCTTGAAATAACCTTCACGAATTTAGCCGGATAAAAAAGACCACAACTTCAGATCCAATAACTCCAAAAACATAAATCTACCGTGTTCATTCTGCTTAAATAATTTTTTCGATTCAGCGTAAAGAAATACATAGGAATATAGGATTTTTGTAGATGGACATCCAAGTTAATTTTTTTGTGGGCCTGTGTAATTGACATTGTACGCATAATATATAATTAGGCTCCTTAGATGTTTCGTAACTCAATTTAATGTTGAAACCAAAACCTTCTATTTTGCACGAACTTTTGGACAACGACAAAATCGATTAATCTATGTTCTTCTCACTGTATACAGTAAGCATCTAAAATTTTTTGACCACACGCTGTCAGTTAACACTTTCTTCCTTTTACGCTTTTAAAAAAGTGGTTAGTCAACAGCTTGGTCAGATAAAAGTAAAGCATTTCCCTTTTCATCAAAGTTCATTGTTTTTTAAACTTTGTGTATTTTGCAGACAAAAGGTATTACAGTATTTTTACATGGAGTAAAAAATAATTGGGTTATAAGAAGTTAAAAATGAACATAAAATTCAAAAAATGTGAAAATTACCGTTTCTGACAAAAAATATCTCTAAAACTACTAAGTTATAATCACTACAAGTTTATATCAACATCCAAAACACGTATTAGGGTTCTCAAATTTATAGGAGAGAAAATATTATTCCTATAAATTTATCGGAAGAAATGCCTTTTTCGAAATATGATAATAGATGAAATAAATAAAATTTAAACTTTTTAAACATTTTTATGTTTTTATCTATGATTATTTTTTTAAGAATGTTTTTCTAATAAAAGCAGTCCAAAATTGAGACTTGACATTTTTCATGTCAGGGGTGTTGTTATTTAATATCTAGAAGTCAGTACAAATAGTTCTTAAAAAAACGGTTCTTAGAATTCATCAAGGAATATACTTGAATTATTACAAAATTTTCAGAAACAATATTGAATTATTGTTTATTCAAATTTTTAAGGCATTAAACCAAACCAAACTACTATGAATTTCTTACATGTAATATATTGATTTCTTAATGAATAGAGGAATGAAAACGACTAATATACTGAAATGTTTTGAAAAACTTATTTTTTTAGGTTTTGATTAGCCATTTTGAAAAAAAATGTAGACAAATGATCAAAAATGTGTTACAAATTTAAATATTTTCTGCACCTTTTAACATTTAATGACATAAACCACATTTATTTCCCTCTCTAAAATTTAATTAAAGTAAAATAACACGAAAAAGATACACATATTTTTAAATATTCTGAAATAGTAAGAATAAGTATTTTCATAAATGGTTTCTGATCTATTTGTTTAAATTATATATTCTAAGCCTCAAAAAGTGAATTTTTCCAAGTTTGTTTCAACAACAGCTGGGTTTTGCCGCTATTTAACTCAAAATCTATAAACTTTATATAACATATGTATTAGCTAGTAGTAGCTTTTGGAATATTTTATAAAATAACTTAATAATATTTGTAACTGTATATGGGGTATTCCACGTGAAGTAGTCCGATCAAAATTTTAAAATGCACCAAATTTTGAGTACGCAATGCAAATGTTTTTCAGAATACAGAAAAAAATTTTTAGGTACTGGATTTATTAACTCAAAAGTTATTCTAACCTCAAAAAGTGAACTTTTTCAGTTTTTTTCAACACCAGCTGGGTTCATCGCTATTTAACCCAAAATCTATCAACTTTTGCTATACAACATTATATGTAACATTCGTTGCTAATTATGTGTAGAATTTATCCTCCTGGGTTAGAATTTCTAATCTCAAGGTCAATGTTACTTAAACTACATGTCAATATTCAACATAAAGTGTAAGTGCGCCACAATTGATTTTTTTATCCAAAAGTCTAAAAGAAAGCTTGGAGAAATACCTTTCAAATGGTCTGTAGCATTTTTATGGCCTTCAATTCTGTAAAAAGTTATGAAAATTTACAGAAACACCAAATTTTTTTAAAAATTTAATTGGGAAATACCATGTTAATTTTTAAAAAAATTTGGTGTTTCTTTAAATTATCATAACTTTTTACAGAATTGAAGGCCATAAAAATGCTACAGACCATTTGAAAGGTATTGCTCCAAGCTTTCTTTTAGACTTTTGGATAAAAAAATCAATTGTGGCGCACTTACATTTTTTTTAAGTTGAATATTGACATGTAGTTTAAGTAACATTGACCTTGAGATTAGAAATTCTAACCCAGAAGGATAAATTCTACACATAATTAGCAACGAATGTTACATATAATGTTGTATAGCAAAAGTTGATAGATTTTGAGTTAAATAGCGATGTACCCAGCTGGTGTTGAAAAAAACCGGAAAAAGTTCACTTTTTGAGGTTAGAATAACTTTTGAGTTAATAAATCCAGTACCTAAAAATTTTTTTCTGTATTCTGAAAAACATTTGCATTGCGTACTCAAAATTTGGTGCATTTTAAAATTTTGGTCGGACCATTTCATGTCGAATATCGCATACATATATGAATTTATCCTTCTGGGTTAGAATTTCTAATCTCAAGGTCAATGTTACTTAAACTACATGTCAATATTCAACTTAAAAAAAGTGTAAGTGCGCCACAATTGATTTTTTTATCCAAAAGTCTACAAGAAAGCTTGGAGCAATACCTTTCAAATGGTCTGTAGCATTTTTATGGCTTTCAATTCTGTAAAAAGTTATGATAATTTAAAGAAAGACAAAAAATTCACAAAAATTAACATGGTATTTCCCATTAAAATTTTTGAAAAAATTTTGTGTTTTTTTAAATTATTATAACTTTTTACAGAATTGGAAGGTCATAAAAATGCTACAGACCATTTGAAAGGTATTGCTCCAAGCTTTCTTTTAGACTTTGAATAAAAAAATCATTGTGGCACTTACCTTTCAAGTTGAATATTGACATGTAGTTTAATGTAACATTGACCTTGAGATTAGAAATTCTAACCCAGGAGGATAAATTCTAGACATAATTAGCAACGAATGTTACATATAATGTTGTATAGCAAAAGTTGATAGATTTTTAGGTTAAATAGCGATGAACCCAGCTAGTAGTTGAAAAAAACTGAAAAAGTTCACTTTTTGAGGTTAGAATAACTTTTGAGTTAATAAATCCAGTACCTAAAAATTTTTTTGTGTATTCTGAAAATATTTGTAATGTGTACCCAAAATTTGATAAATTTTAAAATTTTGGTCGGTCCATTTCACGTGGAATACCCCATATATATAAAAGTATCGTATCTACAGAACTACATTACTCCCCTAAGCGTTTCAAGCTGTAACCCCCTATTCCATTATTGTTTCTATTATTGAATAAATAAATCATTCTAACATCATCTCACTCTCACTCATCCTAACATATTTCCAGTCACAACCACAGTAAGACCCTCTTACATACACTCACCTTATCGCCCATCAATCCACCCACACACAATCACAAACATAAAAACATATTCTTCCCTCCCCTGCCCCCTCCCATTTGACATAGCCAATGACACATAAACACACACACACATGTATATAGATATTGCTATGTATAGACATACTCAATATGCTACCATCCTCACACTCAACCACCTAAAACCACGTCATCTCGCTTCCACCCTATCATCTTCCAATTCAAAACCACCTTAACACCTTCATGCACTACCATCCCAAAATACTGCCACGTATACCCCACCTTATCATTTTCCAATAAAAAACTATCTTAACATATTCCCTCGCACTACCATCCTAACACTATACCACCCACAACACTTCATCTTATCATCTTCCCATGCTGAACTACCCTAACACCCTCCCATACACACTCACCCTAACATTCTTTGATGCATACCCATCCTAAACACCTTATCATCTTCCCATGCAGAACCGCCCTAGCACACTCTCATGAACACACACAAACACCCACATCCACACATATAGATAGATGGATAAATTAAATATTATGGATGTATAGAAATTCTACAAATGTGGAAACAAATGAATGTCCTGTTAAAAAAGATCCGTAGATAAACTCCACTGATAAATCACCATGTGCTAATGCCTATTACATATTTTAATGTATAAATATACTTGTAATATATTTTAAAAGTACCTAGCTCTATCTTCCTCCTTCCCTATCGACCCTCTTCACATTTTAAGAATTTGTATATACTAACCGGTGTCACATGTATTTCCATATGTGCAGGACATTCAACATATTTTACTTTAACGTGTTTTCTATTAAACAAAGTATATTTTAGTAATAAAGATATTAGAGAAATGTTATAAGTGTAAAAGTTTTAGAAAATTACAAAAAGATTTGTTATACCTATTTAAATCAGAAGTACTTTAAATGTTATGTTCATAATTGTTTAATTATTTCTATGCAATATATTATTATATGTTTTAATCCATGTTACTATTTTAGAATAAGGTTGATAATAAAATTTTTAAAGTTTTTATTTCTTTAAAAATAATTTTAAGCCTTTATAAGGAAAAATTTTTATACTTTCAAATATATTTTAGCAAAAACAAAATATTTTATAAAATTCTCCTACAGAATTATTATTTTGTAACTAATAAATAGTTTGTTGTTTGTTTTTATTTGTATTATATATTTTTTTGTATGTAATAAATATTTATTAATTAAAACAGTTATTTTTTAAAAGTATTTAACAAATTATTTTATTGAATTTGAGATAAATAATTCAAGTAATTATGCTGTTAAGTAAGGTTAATATTTAGAGGTTAAAGAGTAATTTTCATACATAAGATAACATTTTGGGCAAATCTAAAAATGTAAACATTAATTTATTCAAAAATAATTTTTCTCTTTCTATCTAAAGATTATTTTTATTATAACCTTTTGTTTGTAATTATTTGTCATACCTTATCATTTTCATCTGAATCCATTGCATTTTCTTCATCTGAATCATAAAAAGGGTTTTCATTGTACAATTCATCTTCGCTAATAGACTCCACATCATTAGAAGAATCAGTACATTTACAGGAATCGTTTTCATCATTACTATTGCTTTCCAGTATTGATTCATTGTCATCAAAATCTTCAAAATTTTCTACTATATTACATTGTGGAAGTGGTTCCTCGCTATTATTCAAACAATCATTGTTTACTGTGTTTTCTTGACAAGTCTACCAAATAAATATTCAATATAATTTAGAGTTTTGCTATGGTAAGTAGGAGATTAAATATATATATACATACTATAATAAAACTTACTCACCAAATCTTGCATTGACATTCTAGATATGGATCGTGATCTTAACGTTGAAGATGGTATATCTATAGAATTATCTGTCAAATATTTTTTGTAAGGTCCTCTATTTGCATAATTGTATGCATCTCCCATTTTGAATTTTAAGCTTTTGAATACAAGCTCTGTAAAAATGATCTACATTATAATGTAAAATATTGAGAAAATATATTTCAGTGTTTGTTATAAAAACATATAAAGAAACTGACCTGTTATATATCAATTGTAACATATAAAACTATTTCCTTAAAATTACACTTTACAGGTTATATAAATTATTTTTTTTCATCTTAATTCACTTACAACCTAGTAAAATAAATTTCCATAGAACTGTTTTAACTTGACATCATCAAATAACAAATAGGATTAGCTGCTAATTTCTTGTTTAATATCAACTGCAGTTTCATTATTTTGACAATTTATAGTTGTAACCGTTTTGTTGCATAGCAATATTGTTTATTTTTGTTTGGTTACCCAGACAACGCATTTTTACTAGAGATTCAAGATATCAAATCATCTCTAATTATCTGCACATCATTTCAGCAGTAAATCTAAAAATAAAAATTATTAGAATTAATTTAAATTATTATAAGCAATATTATATTTTTTAATAAGCTTTTTTTTACTAATATGGCAAAAAAAGAACTTTTAAATGTAAATAATTATAAGTGTTTATTAGTTGACTTTGTTAATGAAAGTAATAAAATTCAAATTGCTTTCGAGTGTTGGTTACTGGATGAAGACAAAAACAATATAAAAAGTATTATTGAAAATCAAAAGATTATTATTATTAATTGGCCAAATACAGACATTATTGAAGCTGGAGTTATCAAAAGTCGACTCAAATATGTTTCTTGGTCTAAACAACCGGTTAAAGTCTTATCAAGTGGAGGTAATTTTTTAGTAAAGATATTTTTGAAATCTTATTTCTTAATTAATTACTTAAGGACGTGGTATACCTAATGGTTATAAGCTAAATTAATTTAACAGTAAGAATAGTTCCTAGTTTAAAGCCAGGTTAAAACCATTTTTTTTTATTCAAATCTTATATTAATTGTTAAGATTTGTTAAGAATGTTAAGATTTGTTAAGAATTGTTAAGAATATATTGTAATTAAGTAAATGTAATAGTTAATGTATTCCGATTAGCAATTAACAATCAGGTATGCTAGTCGGTTAATTATTTATAAGTAATGACTATATATTTCTGCATTATATCAAAATAATTATTTTTTTAAATCATTTTAGAATGGACGGACCTTAGAATGCAAATGAAAAGATTAGAAATAACTGATGAAGATCATACTGTTTCAAAGAAAGGAAGAGCAATTTATAAAAAAATTTGTTATTCTCCATCAAGTGATGATAATCAAGACAGAAGAGAAATTATGCAAGATAAAGAAATATCCTTACCATCATGTTCAAATTTAACATCTAAAAATATTAATTTGATAGAAAAAGCAGAGAATAATGCATTATCTTCATTGCATGTAATATAATTTATTCATTTATTTACTTATTTATAGTTATAATTGATTTACAAATATTTGACTCAATTAGGAGTATTATTAATTTTAGGTTATAAATAATTTAACAATAATATTAGTAATTTGTTTACCTAGCTCAATTATACTGATGAATTAAGCGATACAGATGTTGAAGATATTACACTCAATTTATCAGATACCTCCGAGGCTTCAACTACTTCCTTTACCTATAAATTAAATGCAAAAAGAAAAAATTATGAAATCGATTCGTGTCCAAAACGAGCAAAAGTAAAAAATATAGAAAAAGTTTCAAAGAAACAGGATTTTCTTGAAATAAAAAAAGAAAGTGAATTAAGTGTACTTCAACAGGAATTGAAAAATTGTAAAACTGAATTACAAGTATACAAAGATTTAATTTCAAATATTTACTGTGGTAAGATACAAAAATATTAATTTGTTATAGAATTTTAATAAACATTACTTTAAATAATTAAATAGCTTAATTTTTTTGTAAAAAATTTTTGAAAAAATGTGTGTGCATGCATATTAATTTATTTAAGATTAATTTATGATTTTGTATAATTTGCAGATATAACTAAAATTAATAGTATAACTGGAAAAAAATTAAATTATAAGAAGGATGCTAAAGCACATTTCACTGCGTTGGAAGGTTTAAA
>JANSJX010000517.1:0-23782 GCA_026168455.1 Theocolax elegans | reverse complement strand
TATAATTAGCTTATATGATTATTATTTTTTATTATTGTTTAGATTTGTTTGGGGGAAATGCTCCCATTACAAATGATTGGTTATACCAATCGGACATCGTTATTTAAAACTATATTCGGTACGCGTTACATGATTTGGCGACTTTCTTGCGCAACCATTTTTCGCTTGTTTGTTGATTAGTATACAGTGTTTACACAGCACGTAGTACAATGTACACAGCGACCAGCGACTGAACTTCTAATTCGTACATCAGGTAAGATTTACCTATATAATGTTAAAAATAATTAAGGTTATGTGTGGAATTATAATTCGATTTTTATTTATAATTTCATAAATAAATTTTAGGTTGTTCAATTAAGATTTTACAATATACTTGTCGATCATCTTGCAACAACAATTCGATTGGCGCTCACTCAATTTTTCGCTAAACAAATAAACAAAGAGTTTTTGTGTTCATGTAGAAGTTCGTATAATATGATGTGAGAGTTTTTGTGATCATGTAGAATTTCGTATAATATGATGTGGCTTTAACTGCTTATTTAGTGTAGGTAAGATTTAATTTAATTTTTGGGAAAAAATTATGCAACTCGGAATCATATTAATATTAATATAAATGATTAAATAAATTTTTAGATTTCATCAAGAATTGAATTAGTTTATTTAAAAAGATTGTACTATAAGATCTTAACAATTACCTTAGATATTTATATTCTTGCAGAGGTTCTATTAAATTACTAATTTTTGCGTAAGTCAGCTATTATGAAGATAAAATTTTATTTTATTAAAAAAAAATTAATTAATTAAAGTAACAAATAATTTTTTAAGGTTCGTCATGTCGTCAAAATTGAAAGACTTTATTATAAAGTATTTTATTTTACAACCTCGTCCACCAAATCAAAAACTAGACTCATACAAATGCAAATTTTGCACGCAAGTGTACGTTTTTCATACAACCCGAATGCGTGATCATCTGTTGGAGTGTAAAGGCTGTCCAGCGCAAATAAAATGTATTGTAGAAGAAAGACAAATATCCAAACAGTCCCAATCTAAGAAGAGTAAATTATCTTTAGATGCAAATGCTGCTGGTGATAATGAAGAGACTAATGAAGTAACTCCTTCCCGTGTTTTGACAAATTTGAATTCATCGACACAAAAACAAGGAAATACAACAGGAAAAATCAAACAATTTTTTGATAAAATGTCAAAAAATGATCAAGAACAATCCGAAATTCTCTTGGCCAAAGCAATTTTCACTGGTGGTAAGAACTTTTTTTAGTATAATCTAATTCTAATTTAATTTTGATAAATATTTGATATATTATTATTACTATTTTTGCATTTCAGGAATTCCATTTAGATTTCTAGAAAATGAAAATTTTTTAAAATTTCTTACATTTTTGCGTCCTACTTTTGAACCACCAACGCGTGTTATGGTGGCTGAGACTCTTCTTGATAAGGTTTATGACGAAGTTGAAAAGGAGGTGAAGAAAAAAATCAATGATGCCAGATCCTTAACTATACAATGCGATTCATATACTAACGTAAATAATGAAGGAGTCATGAATTTCATTATTAATACCCCCGCTCCAGTGTACTATAAACACGTAGAGACAAAAGACGAATCGCAAAGCGGTGAGTACTTGGCAAAAAAAATTTCTGCAGTTATTCAAGAAATCGGTCCATCCAAAGTAATGGCGGTTATGACGGATAACGCTTCTTATTGTAAAAAAGCATGGGATTTAATTCAAAAAGAATATGAAAGCGATCAAATTTATGGCTATGGATGTGCAGCTCACGTATTAAATCTTTTTTGCCAAGACATCGTTACCGAAGTATCTTCAAAATCTATAATGGAAAATGCAGTAAAAATTGTTAAAGCAATCAAGCAATCAAACATTTTATCGTCAGCATTAAAAGACATTCAGAAAACAAGCACCGATGAAGATAAGACTTTGACAACTCTTAAATTGCCAGGAAAGACCAGATGGGGCTCTTCTCTCATGTGCTTAAGTAGCATTTTCGAGAATAGATATAATTTGAAACAATTAGCAATTTCAAAACATGGCGACAGAATTAAGACAGATGTAAAAGATCTTTTATTAAACGACATATTTTGGTCGCAAATTTTAAAATTGATTGATTTATTAAAACCAGTTGTCACTTCGCTAAAAAAAATTGAAAGCGACAAAACACTGATCAGTAATATGGTTGATATGTTTGCAAATCTTGAAGTTCACATTAAAAATCAGTTATTTGATACTGCACCATCTGTATTAACTCTGTCTGAAGCTGAGAATATTTTAAATAAATTAATTCGCCGTGCTGAAAATACTTTAACTCCTATGCATTTTGCAGCAAATATTTTAAATCCGTCCGCAAGAGGCAAAAAATTAAGAGAAGAAAATTATTCAGCAGGCTATGATCTAATTTCTAAACTAAGAATAAAATTTGGAAATATTTCTCAAGAAAAATTATTAATTGAATTGGTTCAATATACTGCTGAGACTGGATTTTGGAGTTCAGAAAGCGCAAAAAAAAACATCGAATTTAGTTGATGAAATTTCTTGGTGGTCCGGAGTTTGCGGTTGTACATCTCTAAGTAAAATAGCGATACCGATATTGAGTCTCCCATGTTCATCTGCTGCCACAGAAAGATCTTTCAGCACTTATGGTTGGATTCATAATGCTAAAAGAAATCGCTTGACAGTTTCTCGAGCAACTAAAGTATGTTATGTAGCACACAATTTAAAATTATTGGATCCTGAAAGAAAGTTTAAAAGGGACGAAACTGAAAATGAGGAATACGAAGATTACGAAGACGTTTATGAAGATAAAGAAAACAATGCAACATCTACGAGAAGCGAAGAAACTCTGGCCCTCTGTTTATCTGATTTCCCTCCAAATATACAGGAAGGAACTTACATTGTTCAAACAGATGATGCATTTTTAGTATTTGAAGATTAATTACAAATTTTTAATCATAATTTAAACATTGTTTATGTTTCATTTAAGATTTTATTTCCGAAATTATTATTTTGTTAATAATTGAACGTTAAATCTAATTTAAAGAGAAAATTTTATTTAAAATTATTATAGCACATAAGAAAAAAGTATTACTTTCCTAATTATTAAAAATTACGTAATAAATATATGTAACATGATTGTAATTTAATAAATATTAAAATAAATATTAAAATTAAATTTTGGTGTAATTTTATTTATGATAATTTGGGCAAAACACAAGAAATACAGATAGTTTAGGTAATTTAATGTACATTATTATTGCACTAGCCGACATATGTCCAAATATTTTCTGACGGACATTTTACAACTATATAGTGGATAGGGTGTCTGTATATTTGTGTCTGTGCTCATTTTTTTTATGTCTGACATTTAAACAATGAAATTTTGTTGTCGGTCACGTGTCCGACACATGTCCGTCACAAATCGCGTCATATGCTCATTTCTAAAATGTCCGGACATTCTACAACACTAATCTGGAGGTCCCAGGTTCGATTCCCGGCCCCGACCGATTGATACAAGCACCATTGGCCAATGTATTATTTGCAACAAGTGCTTTCTTCACCAAGACATCGTATGATCTCCGTCGCTGATTAGCACCGGTTTGGGAGCATAAAAAGAGCGACGTTAAAATAATAAAAAAAATAAGGAGTAGAGGGGAAGCGCAGACGACATGGCCGCCGCTCCCCTCACTCGTAGCTCGACTAAGCGCAATAGGAGCGAGGCAAATTTGATTGTTTCGTGTTACCTCACGGCAACGTCAAGAATTTCTTTGGGCGCTTTAAATACTGCAAGTGTAAACATAGCGTCAGGCTTTGGAGAAATGGGCATTTTTACATTTTATGCAGTGTCAACTTACTAGAAAGATGTTTTCCTGTATACAAAATCTATTATGTTTTTCTTATATGTTTATCGATTATAGTGTATTACTAAAGGGTCGAAAAATTTGAGTAATTTCTAATATTTAATTAATTAAAACAAATTTTTAATAACACCTATTACTAATCGCAATTATTAAATGTTGCCTGTTAAGGGTATGTGATACCCAAATTTTAGAAATCTATATAACTTAGAAAATCCTAATAATATAAAAATTTAATTATAAGAATAGATCTGAAAAAATCACAGATACTATGCACAAAACAAATAGAATAGCGGGACAGATTTTTACGAAGTAATTCATTATCAATTAATCATATACGAAAAAAATCATTTTTGGACGGTAATATATAGCCTAATAATTCACGGCTGCCAAAAAATTTCGCTGGCTTATCAATAAAAATATTTGAAAAAATTCACAGAATATCATCAAAGGAAAAACAACGTCGTTATACACCAAGTGTTTTTTCGATAAATTGAATTTCTCCTTTAATAAAAAATAAATAATTTTTTCGTTTTTTTGGGTTCACATCCCGTTATGTGCAACGCAAAGTTTTAATTTCTTGAAAAAATTTTGTAAATAAATATTATATACATAATTGATCAGACTTTGATTATTTGTAAAATTTATATATTATATGCCTTATACAATTTTTATTCGCACCTATATGCATGTATTGTTAAATCTATTATTTGAAAAAGTGATTTTTGTAAAAATATAATTAATTCCTTCTAGAAGTTAAAATTATTAATTAACTTAAAAGTAATTAATGCTTATTGTTATAATGCATTTGGACATACCTCTGAAGAATTATAAATATTGCCTTCTAATGTGCAAAATATTTTATTAAAGTTTAATGTTAGGTGGATTCGGATCTTAAAATAGCAATTTTATTAATTTTTTTAATGTGATGGGGATCAATTTTCAAAAAACGGTTTTTAATATATAAACTAGCCAAAAACGCTCGCTTCGCTCGCGATTAAAACAAGGTTTCGGAGACAATATTGACAAAAATACAATATCGAAAGAAAATGTAATAGAAGAATCTCAAAATTATAAAGAAGAATTAAAAACAAAGATACTGTAAAAATAAGTATTGACAGAAAACAAAAACAAGAAATTGTCAACAAAAATTATATTGAAGACAAAAATATTAATATATTAAAACAAGGTATTAAAATAAAAAATATCCAGGAAATCCCGTAATTAGTGGAGTCTTTCTGAAATATTTCAGCAATTCCCAAAATTTCTAGAAAATCCCGTAACTTGTAGCGTCATCCCGAATACCTCATAAATTCCGGAAATATCCTGGAAATTCCACAATTAGTGGAGACATTTCGAAATACCTCAGAAATTCCCGAAATAACCAGGAAATCCCTTAATTTGTAGAGTTATCCAAAAATACCACATAAATTCCCGAAATATCCAGGAAATACCATAATTAGTGGAGTTTTTTTTGAAATACCTCAGCAATTACCGAAAGATCCAGGAAATTCCGTAATTAGTATACTCATCCCGAATTTCCTCAGAAATTCCCAAAATATCCAGGAAATCCCGTAATTAGTAGCGTCATCCCGAAATAAATCAGAAATTTCTGAAATATCCAGGAAATACCACAATTAGTGGAGACATTTCGAAATACCTCAGAAATTCTCGAAATATCCAGGAAATCCCTTAATTTGTAGAGTTATCCAAAAATACCACATAAATTCCCGAAATATCCAGGAAATACCATAATTAGTGCAGTTTTTTATAAATACCTCAGCAATTACCGAAAGATCCAGGAAATTCCGTAATTAGTATACTCATCCCGAATTTCCTCAGAAATTCCCAAAATATCCAGGAAATCCCGTAATTAGTAGCGTCATCACGAAATAAATCGGAAATTTCTAAAATATCCAGGAAATACCACAATTAGTGGAGACATTTCGAAATACCTCAGAAATTCTCGAAATATCCAGGAAATCCCTTAATTTGTAGAGTAGAGTTATCCAAAAATACCACATAAATTCCCGAAATATCCAGGAAATACCATAATTAGTGCAGTTTTTTTATAAATACCTCAGCAATTACCGAAAGATCCAGGAAATTCCGTAATTAGTATACTCATCCCGAATTTCCTCAGAAATTCCCAAAATATCCAGGAAATCCCGTAATTAGTAGCGTCATCACGAAATAAATCGGAAATTTCTAAAATATCCAGGAAATACCACAATTAGTGGAGACATTTCGAAATACCTCAGAAATTCTCGAAATATCCAGGAAATCCCTTAATTTGTAGAGTTATCCAGAAATTCCTCAGAATTGCCGAGATATCCAGGAAATCCCGTAATTAGTCGAGTCTTTCTGAAATATTTCAAAAATTCCCGAAATATCCAGGAAACCCCGTAATTGGTAGATTCATCCCGAATTTCCTCAGATATTCCCGAAATATCCAGGAAATACCATAATTAGTGGAGTCTTTCTGAATATTTCAGAAATTCCCGAAATATCCAGGAAATCCCTTATTTAGTAGAGTTAACCAGAAATACCTCAGAAATTCCCGAAATATCCAGGAAATTCCGTTATTATTGGTGTTATCCCGAATTTCCTCAGAAATTCCCGAAAGATCCAGGAAATCCCGTAATTGGTAGAGTCATCACGAATTTCCTCAGATATTCCCGAAATATCAAGGAAATCCCGTAATTAGTAGCGTCATTCGGAAATATCTCAGAAATTCCCGAAATACACTGGAAATCACGTAATTAGTAGAGTTATCCAGAAATACTTCAGAAATTCCCCAAATATCCAGGAAATCCCTTAATTTGTAGAGTTATCCAAAATACCACAGAAATTCCCGAATATCCAGGAAATCCCGTAATTAGTAGCGTCATCCCGAACTAATCAGAAATTTCCGAAATATCCAGGAATACCACAATTAGTGGAGACATTACGCAATACCTCAGAAATTCCCGAAATATACAGGAAATCCCGTAATTAGTAGCGTCATCCCGAATAAATCAGAAATTCCCGAAATATCCAGGAAATACCATAAATTAGTGGAGTTTTTTTTTAAATACCTCAGCAATTACCGAAAGATCCAGGAAATTCCGTAATTAGTATACTCATCCCGAATTTCCTCAGAAATTCCCAAAATATCCAGGAAATCCCGTAATTAGTAGCGTCATCCCGAAATAAATCAGAAATTTCTGAAATATCCAGGAAATACCACAATTAGTGGAGACATTTCGAAATACCTCAGAAATTCTCGAAATATCCAGGAAATCCCTTAATTTGTAGAGTTATCCAAAAAAACCACATAAATTCCCGAAATATCCAGGAAATACCATAATTAGTGCAGTTTTTTTATAAATACCTCAGCAATTACCGAAAGATCCAGGAAATTCCGTAATTAGTATACTCATCTACAAATTCCTCAGAAATTCCCGAAATATCCAGGAAATCCAGTAATTAGTGGAGTCTCTCTGAAATATTTCAGAAATTCCCGAAATATCCAGGAAATTCCGTAATTAGTAGATCTAGTAGAAATCGAGTAATTGGTAGAATCATCCCGAAGTACCTCGGAATTCCCAAAAGATCCAAGAACTCCCGTAATTGGTAGATTTATCCCGAATATCCTCAGAAATTCCCGAAATATCCAGGAAATACCATAATTAGTGGAGTCTTTCTGAAATATTTCAGAAATTCCCGATATATCCAGGAAATCCCTTATTTAGTAGAGTTAACCAGAAATACCTCAGAAATTCCCGAAATATCCAGGAAATTCCGTTATTATTGGTGTTATCCCGAATTTCCTCAGAAATTCCCGAAAGATCCAGGAAATCCCGTAATTGGTAGAGTCATCACGAATTTCCTCAGATATTCCCGAAATATCAAGGATATCCCGTAATTAGTAGCGTCATCACGAAATAAATCAGAAATTTCTAAAATACACTGGAAATCACGTAATTAGTAGAGTTATCCAGAAATACCTCAGAAATTCCCCAAATATCCAGGAAATCCCTTAATTTATAGAGTTAACCAAAAATGTCACAGAAATTCCCGAAATATCCAGGAAATCCCGTAATTAGTAGCGTCATCCCGAACTAATCAGAAATTTCCGAAATATCCAGGAAATACCACAATTAGTGGAGACATTACGCAATACCTCAGAAATTCCCGAAATATCCAGGAAATCCCGTAACTAGTAGCGTCATCCCGAAATAAATCAGAAATTCCCGAAATATCCAGGAAATACCACAATTAGTGGAGACTTTTCGAAATACCTCAGAATTTCTCGAAATATCCAGGAAATCCCGTAATTCGTAGCGTCATCCCGAAATAAATCAGAAATTTCTGAAATATCCAGGAAATACCACAATTAGTGGAGACATTTCGAAATACCTCAGAAATTCTCGAAATATCCAGGAAATCCCTTAATTTGTAGAGTTATCCAGAAATTCCTCAGAAATTGCCGAGATATCCAGGAAATCCCGTAATTAGTCGAGTCTTTCTGAAATATTTCAAAAATTCCCGAAATATCCAGGAAACCCCGTAATTGGTAGATTCATCCCGAATTTCCTCAGATATTCCCGAAATATCCAGGAAATACCATAATTAGTGGAGTCTTTCTGAAATATTTCAGAAATTCCCGAAATATCCAGGAAATCCCTTATTTAGTAGAGTCTTCCAGAAATATCTCAGAAATTCCCGAAATATCCAGGAAATTCCGTTATTATTGGTGTTATCCCGCATTTCCTCAGAAATTCCCGAAAGATCCAGGAAATCCTGTAATTAGTGGAGTCTCTCTGAAATATTTCAGAAATTCCCGATATATCCAGGAAATCCCTTAATTTGTAGAGTTATCCAAAAATACCACAGAAATTCCCGAAATATACAGGAAATACCATACTTAGTGGAGTTTTTTTTATACCTCAGCAATTACCGAAAGATCCAGGAAATCCCGTAATTGGTAGAGTCACCACGAATTTCCTCAGATATAGGAAATCCCTTATTTAGTAGAGTTATCCAGATATACCTCAGATATTCCCGAAATATAAGGGAAATTCCGTAATTGGTAGAGTCATCACGAATTTCCTCAGATATTCCCGAAATATCAAGGAAGTCCCGTAATTAGTAGCGTCATTCGGAAATATCTCAGAAATTCCCGAAATACACTGGAAATCACGTAATTAGTAGAGTTATCCAGAAATACCTCAGAAATTCCCCAAATATCCAGGAAATCCCTTAATTTGTAGAGTTATCCAAAAATACCACAGAAATTCCCGAAATATCCAGGAAATACCACAATTAGTGGAGACATTACGCAATACCTCAGAAATTCTCGAAATATCCAGGAAATCCCGTAACTAGTAGCGTCATCCCGAAATAAATCAGAAATTCCCGAAATATCCAGGAAATACCACAATTAGTGGAGACTTTTCGAAATACCTCAGAATTTCTCGAAATATCCAGGAAAACCCGTAATTCGTAGCGTCATCCCGAAATAAATCAGAAATTTCTGAAATATCCAGGAAATACCACAATTAGTGGAGACATTTCGAAATACCTCAGAAATTCTCGAAATATCCAGGAAATCCCTTAATCTGTAAAGTTATCCAGAAATTCCTCAGAAATTCCCGAAATATCCAGGAAATCCCGTAATTAGTGGAGTCTCTCTGAAATATTTCAGAAATTCCCGAAATATACAGGAAATTCCGTAATTAGTAGATTCATCCCGAATTTCCACAGAAATTCGCGTAATATCCAGGAAATCCAATAATTGGTAGAATCATCCCGAAGTACCTCGGAATTCCCTAAAGATCCAGGAAATCCCGCAATTGGTAGATCCATCCCGAATTTCCTCAGATATTCCCGAAATATTCAGGAAATCTCTTATTTAGTAGAGTTATCCAGAAATACCTCAGAAATTCCCGAAATATCCAGCAAATTCTGTTATTATTGGTGTTATCCCGAATTTCCCCAGAAATTCCCGAAAGATCCAGGATATCCCGTAATTGGTAGAGGCATCACAAATTTACTCAGATATTCTCGAAATATCAAGGAGATCCCGTAATTAGTAGAGTTATCCTGAAATACCTCATAAATTTTGAAATATCCTGGAAATTCCACAAATAGTGGAGACATTTCGAAATACCTCAGAAATTCCCGAAATAACCAGGAAATCCCTTAATTTGTAGAGTTATCCAAAAATACCACATAAATTCCCGAAATATCCAGGAAATACCATAATTAGTGGAGTTTTTTTATAAATACCTCAGCAATTAGTAGATCTAGTAGAAATCGAGTAATTGGTAGAATCATCCCGAAGTACCTCGGAATTCCCAAAAGATCCAGGAAATCCCGTAATTGGTAGATTTATCCCGAATATCCTCAGAAATTCCCGAAATATCCAGGAAATCCCATATTTAGTAGAGTCTTCCAGAAATATCTCAGAAATTCCCGAAATATCCAGGAAATTCCGTTATTATTGGTGTTATCCCGCATTTCCTCAGAAATTCCCGAAAGATCCAGGAAATCCTGTAATTAGTGGAGTCTCTCTGAAATATTTCAGAAATTCCCGATATATCCAGGAAATCCCTTAATTTGTAGAGTTATCCAAAAATACCACAGAAATTCCCGAAATATACAGGAAATACCATACTTAGTGGAGTTTTTTTTATACCTCAGCAATTACCGAAAGATCCAGGAAATCCCGTAATTGGTAGAGTCACCACGAATTTCCTCAGATATAGGAAATCCCTTATTTAGTAGAGTTATCCAGATATACCTCAGAAATTCCCGAAATATAAGGGAAATTCCGTAATTAGTAGATTCATCCCGAATTTCCACAGAAATTCGCGTAATATCCAGGAAATCCCGTAATTGGTAGAATCATCCCGATATACCTCGGAATTCCCAAAAGATCCAGGAAATCCCGTAATTGGTAGAGTCATCACGAATTTCCTCAGATATTCCCGAAATATCAAGGAAATCCCGTAATTAGTAGCGTCATTTCGAAATATCTCAGAAATTCTCGAAATATCCTGGAAATCCCGTAATTAGTAGAGTTATCCAGAAATACCTCAGAAATTCCCCAAATATCCAGGAAATCCCTTAATTTGTAGAGTTATCCAGAAATACCACAGAAATACCCGAAATATCCAGGAAATCCCTTATTTAGTAGAGTTATCCAGATATACCTCAGACATTCCCGAAATATCCAGGAAATTCCGTAATTAGTAGCGTCATCCCGAAATAAATCAGAATTTCCGAAATATCCAGGAAATACTACAATTAGTGGAGACATTTCGAATACATCAGAAATTTCCGAAAAATCCAGGAAATCCCGTAATTAGTGGAGTCTCTCTGCAATATTTCAGAAATTCCCGAAATATCCAGGAAATTCAGTAATTATTATACTCATACCCGAATTTCTTCAGAATTTCCGAATATCCAGGAAATTCGTAATTATTATACTCATCCCGAATTTCTTCAGAAATTCCCAAATATCCAGGAATCCCGAAATTAGCACCTCATCCCGAAATAGATCAGAAATTCCCGAAACATCCAGGAAATTCCACAATTAGTGGAGACATTTCGAAATATCTCAGAAATTCCCGAAGTATCCAGAAAATCCCGTTACAATTAGTGGAATCTTGCTCAAATATTTCAGAAATTTGCGAAATATCCAGACATCCCGCAATTAGTAGAGTCCATCCTGAAATAGCTAAGAAAAACCAGAAAGATCCAGGAAACCCGTAATTAGTAGCGTCATCCCGAAATGTCTCAGCAATTCCCAAAAGAACCAGGAAATCCCGTATTGATAGAATCATTACGAATTTCCTCAGATATTCCCGAATATCCAAGAAATCCCGTAATTAGTAGTCATCCCGAATTTCTTCAGAAATTCCCGAAATATCCAGGAAATCCCGAAATTAGCAGCCTCATCCCGAAATAGATCAGAAATTCCCGAAACATCCAGGAAATTCCACAATTAGTGGAGACATTTCGAAATATCTCAGAAATTCCCGAAGTATCCAGAAAATCCCGTTACAATTAGTGGAATCTTGCTCAAATATTTCAGAAATTTGCGAAATATCCAGGACATCCCGCAATTAGTAGAGTCATCCTGAAATAGCTAAGAAAAACCAGAAAGATCCAGGAAACCCGTAATTAGTAGCGTCATCCCGAAATGTCTCAGCAATTCCCAAAAGAACCAGGAAATCCCGTAATTGATAGAATCATTACGAATTTCCTCAGATATTCCCGAAATATCCAAGAAATCCCGTAATTAGTAGTCATCCCGAATTTCTTCAGAAATTCTCGAAATATCCTGGAAATGCCGTAATTAGCAGCGTCATCCCGAAATAGATCAGAAATTCCCGAAACATCCAGGAAATTCCACAATTAGTGGAGACATTTCGAAATATCTCAGAAATTCCCGAAGTATCCAGAAAATCCCGTTATTATTGGTGTTATCCCTAATTTCCTCAGAAATTCCCGAAATATCCAGGAAGTTCCATAATTAGTGGAGATATTCAAAAATATGTCAGAAATTCCCGAAATATCCTGGAAATCCCGTAATTAGTAGAGTTATCCAGAAATACCTAAGAAATTCCCGAAGTATCCAGAAAATCCCGTTATTATTGGTGTTATCCCTAATTTCCTCAGAAATTCCCGAAATACCTCAGCAATTGGCGTAATATCCAGGAAAACCTGTAATTGGTAGAATCATCCCGAAATACCTCAGAAACTCCCGAAATATCCAGGAAATTCCACAATTAGTTGAGACATTTCGAGATACCTAGGAAATTCCCGAAATGTCCAGGAAATCCCTTAATTAGTAGAGTTATCAAGAAATACCTCAGGAATTCCCGAAATATCCTGGAAATACCATAATTAGTGGAGCCTAGCTGAAATCTTTCAGAAATTCCCGAAATATCCAGGAAATTCAGTAATTATTATACTCATCCCGAATTTCTTCAGAAATTCCCGAAATATCCAGGAAATCCCTTAATTAGCAGCGTCATCCCGAAATAGATCAGAAATTCCCGAAACATCCAGGAAATTCCACAATTAGTGGAGACATTTCGAAATATCTCAGAAATTCCCGAAGTATCCAGAAAATCCCGTTATTATTGGTGTTATCCCTAATTTCCTCAGAAATTCCCGAAATATCCAGGAAGTTCCATAATTAGTGGAGATATTCAAAAATATGTCAGAAATTCCCGAAATATCCTGGAAATCCCGTAATTAGTAGAGTTATCCAGAAATACCTAAGAAATTCCCGAAGTATCCAGAAAATCCCGTTATTATTGGTGTTATCCCTAATTTCCTCAGAAATTCCCGAAATATCCAGGAAGTTCCATAATTAGTGGAGACATTCAAAAATATGTCAGAAATTCCCGAAATATCCTGGAAATCCCGTAATTAGTAGAGTTATCCAGAAATACCTAAGAAATTCCCGAAATATCCAGGAAATCCCATAATTTGTTTAGTTATCCCGAAATAGCTCAAAAATTCCCGAAAGGTCCAGGATATTCCGTAATTGGTAGATTCATCGCGAATTTCCACTGAATTTCGCGTAATATCCAGGAAATCCCGTAATTGGTAGAATCATCCCGAAATACCTCAGAAATTCCCTAAATATCCAGGAAATCCCGTAATTTGTAGATTCATCCCGAATTTCCTCAGATATTCCCGAAATATCCAAGAAATCCCGTAATTAGTAGTCATCCCGAATTTCTTCAGAAATTCCCGAAATATCCTGGAAATGCCGTAATTAGTAGCGTCATCCCGAAATACCTCAGCAATTGGCGTAATATCCAGGAAAACCCGTAATTGGTAGAATCATCCCGAAATACCTCAGAAACTCCCGAAATATCCAGGAAATTCCACAATTAGTGGAGACATTTCGAAATACCTAGGAAATTCCCGAAATCTCCAGGAAATCCCTTAATTAGTAGAGTTATCAAGAAATACCTCAGGAATTCCCGAAATATCCAGGAAATCCCGAAATTAGCAGCGTCATCCCGAAATAGATCAGAAATTCCCGAAACATCCAGGAAATTCCACAATTAGTGGAGACATTTCGAAATATCTCAGAAATTCCCGAAGTATCCAGAAAATCCCGTTATTATTGGTGTTATCCCTAATTTCCTCAGAAATTCCCGAAATATCCAGGAAATTCCATAATTAGTGGAGACATTCAAAAATATGTCAGAAATTCCCGAAATATCCTGGAAATCCCGTAATTAGTAGAGTTATCCAGAAATACCTAAGAAATTCCCGAAATATCCAGGAAATCCCGTAATTTGTTTAGTTATCCCGAAATAGCTCAAAAATTCCCGAAAGGTCCAGGATATTCCGTAATTGGTAGATTCATCGCGAATTTCCACTGAACTTCGCGTAATATCCAGGAAATCCCGTAATTGGTAGAATCATCCCGAAATACCTCAGAAATTCCCTAAATATCCAGGAAATCCCGTAATTGGTAGATTCATCCTGAATTTCCTCAGATATTCCCGAAATATCCCAGGAAATACTATAATTAGTGGAGTCTTTCTGAAATATTTCAGAAATTCCCGAAATTTCCAAGAAATCCCGTAATTAGTAGTCATCCCGAATTTTTCCAGAAATTCCCGAAATATCCAGAAATTCCCGTAATTAGTAGAGTCATCCCAACATACCTCAGGAATTCCCGAAAGATCGAGGAATCCCGTTATTGGTATAGTCATTACGTGTTTCCTCAGATATTCCCGAAATATCCAGGATATCCCGTAATTAGTGGAGTCTTTCTGAAATATTTCAGAAATTCCCGAAATATCCAGGAAACCCCGTAATTAGTCGACTCATCCCGAATTTCCTCCGAAATTTCCGAAAGATCTAGGAAGTGTTTGTCATAATTCCAGGGACACATAAAGTCTAAAAAAGATATTGTTTATTTATATAATTATTTACAGTAATATGGGAATTCACAGAAAAATGCTTATTTTAAATATATTTCTAAATATAATTTGTGATTAATATTACAAATAATATATATTTATTATAATTTTTGAATACATACAATTTATACCTGGTACCACGACAATTAATTGTTGACAACAAAATTAATTATCGGTTGTGCAATTGTAATAATTAATGGTAAAATGTATGTATAAAAAGTTGTACGTACGTACGTACGTACGTACGGACGGACGTACGTACGTACGTACGCGGACTACTGAAACTTCCAAGCCAAAAAACTAATAAAAAACGACTCTTTAAAAAATTTGTAATAGTGGTAAATTTATCCTCGTATCAATGCGATCACAATGGACTCATAAAAAATGACATTCACTAAATATTTTTTACAGTATAAGGGGTTTTTTACAGAAAAATTCACAATTTCACTTATAAAATTTTAATATTATGTAGATACCTATATCTTTCGAAATTATTCCTTCCCTGGCGGAAATGATATTTGGAAATAACTGCAAATAACTGCAAATAACTAAAATATTTAGTTGGGTTTGAGACGCTAATAACTATAATTTATAGTTATTTACAGTTACAAATAATTATCTGCAGTTATTAAGCATTTCTTGAAAGTTATAACAAAAAATTTGACAAATATTACAAAAGTTATTAGCAATTATTAGCAAATATTAGCAGTAATTGCAATTATTTGCTATTGTTTGCACTTCTATTTTTGTGCTATAATATAATTATAAAGAAATTGCATATAACTCCAAATAACTGAATATATCTGCAAATAATTGATATAATCTTAGTAACTGCTAAAAACTGCAAATAATTGCTAATAATTATTTCTAAAAACTATATAAACCTACTTAGAATTTGACAAAACTGCAAATAACTGCAGGTAACTGCTAATAATTGCAAATAACTGTTAATAATTGCAAGAAACTGCAAACCCTGTCAAAAATATACAGCTGTAAAAATAACTGGAAATACAGGTGTAAATCCATGTAATAATACAGCTGTATAGGAGTGGATTTGCCTGGATTTATTAACTGGATTTACAGGTGTAAATCCATGTAATATTAAATGGATTTACAGGTGTAAATCATGTAATATTAAATGGATTCTTTAATTTTACAAATGTTTTTTTATTTCGATTTACATACAACCCTGGTGGAAATACGAACAATTTTTTACCGATAAAATAGGAATTTTTTATACTGTACTACCAATATTCTAGGTATAAAAAATATCTATTTTATTCCTATATGTGTAACGTTTTTTGGTCCCTAAATATAACATTAAATATGGTCTATTGGGATTCGGCATTTTCTACCTATAAAGTAGTTATAAGTTTGATCTTATATTTTTCAGGCTTATAAATTACTTAAACGTTATTACGTTATAGTCAGAAACAATATTTATTAATATACAATAGTTTACCTATCTCATAAATTGAGCAATCAGGATTTTTAAAGCATTTTTAAAGAATACAAAATAATGCAGAAATTAAAAAGTATTTATATATACATAACTCAAAAAAAATTTGAAAAGAATTTCTCTTTCGAAACCTTATTATTATTTTTAATTAACTTATATTTATTTTTATATTGTTTTAGTTTATATATTTACACTAATTACATATATTTGACGCAGAAAAACGCTGAAAAAATTTTTGCCCTAACCGGGAATCGAACCCCGCAACGCACGCACCAAACGCAAACGCTCTATCCACTAAGCTAACGCAACGCTTACATATGCAAATGTTTGGAACTTGTATATACAGATCATCCATGTATTAATATCTTAATAATTGTTATTTATTCTTTGATCTATATATATATATATAAGATGTTAGGCAGTAATTAACTAATTATAATAGTGATGGTCTTAACGATATCTACCAAAGAGATATCTTCTTCATTTTTTCTATATTATTATAATTTCTTAAAAGCATATGAATACTTTTATAATACTTATTTATACCGTAAAACATAATATATTATTTTGCTACTATATGTAAAAGGGCATTCTTCTAATATAAATTTATTTAAAATAAATAAATAAATAATACTAATTTTTAAATTCAAACTATTTATTTAAAAATAATATAGAAAGTTTCTAGGTATTTAATAGTTCTATTTTTAAGCTATTATTTATACCTAGTTTCTACCTATTAAAAATAGTGTTTGTATATATAAGAAAAAATTTTAACAATTTATTTAAGTAAATAATTATACATTAAATGTATATTGACAATACATATTTTTAAATTTGAACTTTAAAAATTAAATTTTAGGTTATTTTTACAAATATTTTTTATAGCTTTTTTATAGATATAAAAACGAGTGCTAAATTTAATAGCATATTTTGTGTCTATTTTTTGGCTATTTAATATAGTATAATTATTTTATACCAATAAAATAGGTATTTAATCGACATTTTCTACAAAATATTATGATTTCTTTATTTTATACCTATAAACTACTTTGGCGACTATAAAATATTTTTGAATTTCCACCAGGGTAACCTTTGATCGATTTTAAACGCAATTTAAAGCTATATTATTATAAAAAAGTGCCCCATTCGATGAATTATATTTTTATATATATTTTAATTATTTATAGGTGTATTTAAAGCTGTATTTTAACAGGGATTTTTAGTTAAATAACTCATTCGTGCTTCTTAATGTATTTATACGGCTATATACACGTATGTGTTCAGTTATGTCAAAAATATACAGCTGTAAAAATAACTGGAAAAACGATTGTAAATCAATGTAATACATTTTTGAGTAGACATATATAAAAATTTTTTATTTAAAAGTAATTACGTAACTTATAATTTATATGCACTTATAAAGTTTCTTAAGTGTGTTCCTTTTGACGAATAAAAAAAAATTTGGAACAAAAGTTATCTTTAATTCTTATTCCCTTCTTTTTTTTACTTACACAATAGCTTAATTTTTTTTTATTAAGAATTAACTAAGTAAATATCCGATAAAAGAAATTTCTGCAATAGAAAGTATTGAAATCAAAACACCTTCCAAGAAGGTTCGCAAGTATTTTATTCCAATCACACTTTTTAAATTGCAATCTATTAAATAAATATCTTTAATTCTTTTTCCCATATTTTTTCTACTTATGCAATAGGTTAAAAATGTTTATTTAAAAGTAATTACGTAACTTATAACTTATATGCACTTATAAAGTTTCTTAAGTGTGTTCCTTTTGACGAATAAAAATTTGGAACAAAAGGGTCAGTAATAAAAACCACCTAGAAATTAAAGACTCATCATTTTCTACCTATTGTTATTTTAATTGGACATGTTATATATTTTTCCATATATATTTTTCCATAAGTAGTTTTTGCAATAGAAAGTATTGAGATCAAAGCGGTATAATCGACAAGTATTTTTTACCATACCATAAATTTTGTATTTCAATTAAACATTTTTATTTTATGTGTTACATAAACTCCGCAAAAAAGTTTCTACAATTGAAAGTACTGAAATCAAAATGGAATCGCCAAGTATTGTATCTACGCATCAATGTCTGGGAAGAAATTAAAAAATTTTTCGTCGTTTAAATTTGTTGAAACATCTCTAACTTGTTTCAGGGAGTTCACATTTGAACCGTGATGATTATTTGTCAAATCCTCATTATTGCCAAGAAATATATTTATTATGTCAAAATCTTCATCCATTTTCATAGTTGGAGAAATAAGTAAACAATTTTATAATATATTTATTTACATAAATTAACTGCTTCAAAACTAATAAAACAGAAATTTATTTATCTCATTTTATTGCTTTTAAATAAAATAATACTTGCACCACCGTTAATTAAGTCTACTGATATATCTAGTGCTTTAATACAATATGTATTTATGAACGCAAAATTTGATGTACAGTCAAGATAAAAAATAATTAGGGAATGCGAAATTTGATCGAGAATATATTTAAAATGCAATAATATAAAAATAATGAAAAAATAATATTTGAGAGGTTATAAATTAGCTGTCTTTTAATTCAATTTGAAAATATGTATTCATTTTTGATGTGTAATTAATTTATTAATGCCTGTATCTATGTACAGACCTCATGGAAATCATTACAAGTCATTTATACAAATTTTACATCTTATCTTATACCTTGACCTTTAGAGGGCCGGTGTTCTGAAATTTGGCAATCGCATTATTCTATAAATGTGTATCTATTTATTGATTTATATAAAAAAATTGATTTTTTTTCGCCTTAAGCTATTACAGGTCCTCTAAAGATTAAAGTATTTATAAAAGCCCTTGATACATATGATAAATATATGCACTATGCATTGTGACATTCTTAAATAAGAACCCAAATCAACGTGTGGTGCTAGTATTATTTTATTTAAAAGCAATAAAATGAGATAAATAAATTTCTGTTTATTAGTTTTGAAGCAGTTAATTTTATGTAAATAAATATATTATAAAATTGTTTACTTATTTCTCCAACTATGAAAATGGATGAAGATTTTGACATAATAAATATATTTCTTGGCAATAATGAGGATTTGACAAATATCATCACGGTTCAAATGTGAACTCCCTGAAACAAGTTAGAGATGTTTCAACAAATTTAAACGACGAAAAATTTTTTAATTTCTTCCCAGACATTGATGCGTAGATACAATACTTGGCGATTCCATTTTGATTTCAGTACTTTCAATTGTAGAAACTTTTTGCGGAGTTTATGTAACACATAAAAATAAAAATGTTTAATTGAAATACAAAATTTATGGTATGGTAAAAAATACTTGTCGATTATACCGCTTTGATTTCAATACTTTCTATTGCAAAAACTACTTATGGAAAAATAGATATGGAAAAATATATAACATGTCCAATTAAAATAACAATAGGTAGAAAATGATGAGTCTTTAATTTCTAGGTGGTTTTTATTACTGACCCTTTTGTTCCAAATTTTTATTCGTCAAAAGGAACACACTTAAGAAACTTTATAAGTGCATATAAGTTATAAGTTACGTAATTACTTTTAAATAAAAATTTTTAACCTATTGCATAAGTAGAAAAAATATGGGAAAAAGAATTAAAGATATTTATTTAATAGATTGCAATTTAAAAAGTGTGATTGGAATAAAATACTTGCGAACCTTCTTGGAAGGTGTTTTGATTTCAATACTTTCTATTGCAGAAATTTCTTTTATCGGATATTTACTTAGTTAATTCTTAATAAAAAAAAATTAAGCTATTGTGTAAGTAAAAAAAAGAAGGGAATAAGAATTAAAGATAACTTTTGTTCCAAATTTTTTTTTATTCGTCAAAAGGAACACACTTAAGAAACTTTATAAGTGCATATAAATTATAAGTTACGTAATTACTTTTAAATAAAAATTTTTAACCTATTGCATAAGTAGAAAAAATATGGGAAAAAGAATTAAAGATATTTATTTAATAGATTGCAATTTAAAAAGTGTGATTGGAATAAAATACTTGCGAACCTTCTTGGAAGGTGTTTTGATTTCAATACTTTCTATTGCAGAAATTTCTTTTATCGGATATTTACTTAGTTAATTCTTAATAAAAAAAAATTAAGCTATTGTGTAAGTAAAAAAAAGAAGGGAATAAGAATTAAAGATAACTTTTGTTCCAAATTTTTTTTTATTCGTCAAAAGGAACACACTTAAGAAACTTTATAAGTGCATATAAGTTATAAGTTACGTAATTACTTTTAAATAAAAATTTTAACCTATTGCATAAGTAGAAAAAATATGGGAAAAAGAATTAAAGATATTTATTTAATAGATTGCAATTTAAAAAGTGTGATTGGAATAAAATACTTGCGAACCTTCTTGGAAGGTGTTTTGATTTCAATACTTTCTATTGCAGAAATTTCTTTTATCGATATTTACTTAGTTAATTCTTAATAAAAAAAAATTAAGCTATTGTGTAAGTAAAAAAAGAAGGGAATAAGAATTAAAGATAACTTTTGTTCCAAATTTTTTTTTATTCGTCAAAAGGAACACACTTAAGAAACTTTATAAGTGCATATAAATTATAAGTTACGTAATTACTTTTAAATAAAAATTTTTAACCTATTGCATAAGTAGAAAAAATATGGGAAAAAAGAATTAAAGATATTTATTTAATAGATTGCAATTTAAAAAGTGTGATTGGAATAAAATACTTGCGAACCTTCTTGGAAGGTGTTTTGATTTCAATACTTTCTATTGCAGAAATTTCTTTTATCGGATATTACTTAGTTAATTCTTAATAAAAAAAAATTAAGCTATTGTGTAAGTAAAAAAAGAAGGGAATAAGAATTAAAGATAACTTTTGTTCCAAATTTTTTTTTATTCGTCAAAAGGAACACACTTAAGAAACTTTATAAGTGCATATAAATTATAAGTTACGTAATTACTTTTAAATAAAAATTTTTATATATGTCAACTCAAAAATGTATTACATTGATTTACAATAGTTTTTCCAGTTATTTTTACAGCTGTATATTTTTGACATAACTGAACAAATACGTGTATATAGCCGTATAAATACATTAAGAAGCACGAATGAGTTATTCAACTAAAAATCCCTGTTAAAATACAGCTTTAAATACACCTATAAATAATTAAAATATATATAAAAAATATATTCATCGAATGGGGCACTTTTTTAATAATAATATAGCTTTAAATTGCGTTTAAATCGATCAAGGTTTCCTGGTGGAAATTCAAAAATATTTTATAGTCGCCAAAGTAGTTTATAGGTATAAAATATAGAAATCATAATATTTTGTAGAAAATGTCGATTAAATACCTATTTTATTGGTATAAAATATATACTATATTAAATAGCCAAAAAATAGACACAAAATATGCTATTAAATTTAGCACTCGTTTTTATATCTATAAAAAAAGCTATAAAAAATATTTGTAAAATACCTAAAATTTAATTTTTAAAGTTCAAAAAATTAAAAATATGTATTGTCAATATATGATTAATGTATAATTATTTACTTAAATAAATTGTTAAAATTTTTTCTTATATATACAAACACTATTTTTAATAGGTAGAAACTAGGTGTAAACAATTGCTTAAAAATAGAACTATTAAATACCTAGAAACTTTCTATATTATTTTAAATAAATAGTTTGAATTTAAAAATTAGTATTATTTATTTATTTATTTTAAATAAATTTATTTTAGAAGAATGCCCTTTTACATATAGTAGCAAAATAATATATTATGTTTTACGGTATAATAAGTATTATAAAAGTATTCATATGCTTTTAAGAAATTATAATAATATAGAAAAAATGAAGAAGATATCTCTTTGGTAGATATCGTTAAGACCATCACTATTATAATTAGTTAATTACTGCCTAACATCTTATATATATATATATAGATCAAAGAATAAATAACAATTATTAAGATATTAATACATGGATGATCTGTATATACAAGTTCCAAACATTTGCATATGTAAGCGTTGCGTTAGCTTAGTGGATAGAGCGTTTGCGTTTGGTGCGTGCGTTGCGGGGTTCGATTCCCGGTTAGGGCAAAAAATTTTTTCAGCGTTTTTCTGCGTCAAATATATGTAATTAGTGTAAATATATAAACTAAAACAATATAAAAATAAATATAAGTTAATTAAAAATAATAATAAGGTTTCGAAAGAGAAATTCTTTTCAAATTTTTTTGAGTTATGTATATATAAATACTTTTTAATTTCTGCATTATTTTTGTATTCTTTAAAAATGCTTTAAAAATCCTGATTGCTCAATTTATGAGATAGGTAAACTATTGTATATTAATAAAATATTGTTTCTGACTATAACGTAATAACGTTTAAGTAATTTATAAGCCTGAAAAATATAAGATCAAACTTATAACTACTTTATAGGTAGAAAATGCCGAGTCCCAATAGACCATATTTAATGTTATATTTAGGGACCAAAAAACGTTACACATATAGGAATAAAATAGATATTTTTTATACCTAGAATATTGGTAGTACAGTATAAAAAATTCCTATTTTATCGGTAAAAAATTGTTCGTATTTCCACCAGGGTTGTATGTTAATCGAAATAAAAAAACATTTGTAAAATTAAAAAATCCATTTAATATTACATGATTTACACCTGTAAATCCATTTAATATTACATGGATTTACACCTGTAAATCCAGTTAATAAATCCAGGCAAATCCACTCCATTACAGCTGTATTATTACATGGATTTACACCTGTATTTCCAGTTATTTTTACAGCTGTATATTTTTGACAGGGAAGAGCTACAAATAATAGTTATTAGTCTCAAACCCAACTAAATATTTTAGTTATTTGCAATTATTTGCAGTTATTTACAGTTATTTGCAGTTATTAGCATTTACCATTTCTGTTAGGGTTAGAAAAAAAAATGTAAAACCAATAAAAAAATTGTTTATACTAATAACGCTGTGTATAATTCCTGAGAAAACAACTGTATAATAATGGAACACCCCTTTACGATAATTAATTGCTGAGCGTAGCGAAGTCGTCTCTGGGATCAACTTTGCTGATTTTCATACGTTTGGTCTATTTTCGACAGTGATGCAAAATTTTTTAATTATCCAATAATAATTAACAATTAAAATTTTAATTATTAATTATGAAAAGATAGAATTAATAATTAAAATTTAATTATTACTTATAAAAAGATAGAACTAATAAATAAAATTTAATTATTAATTATAAAATATAGAATCTTCTACATAATATTAAAATTTTATAAGTGAAATTGTGAATTTTTTCTGTAAAAAACCCCTTATTACTGTAAAAAATATTTAGTGAATGTCATTTTTTATGAGTCCATTGCGATCGCATTGATACGAGGATAAATTTACCACTATTACAAATTTTTTAAAGAGTCGATTTTTAGAGTTTTTTGGCTT
>JANSJX010000058.1:0-121950 GCA_026168455.1 Theocolax elegans | reverse complement strand
AGGTCCTGTGTTGAATCCTGTACATTATGTCCTGGAGAAAATAATCGTATCAGGTAGAAGTTGAGGTAGTGTAGACAGTATATGACAGATGCGTAGAAATCAATCAAGCCGTATCCAGGCTGATTAAAGAAAGTGGTGGTCCTCCGCTGCTGTAAAACCTCCTTCGAGTACCTGCAAAAGTATTAGTAAATAATACTGAACAGAAATTAGAGTTGAGGAAAGCAGCAGGTTGTCCAAACCTAGTTGCAGGTAAGGAGAAGGATAGGTAAAGTGAGGTTAGGATACTACTTCCACAAAATATTAATCTTGAAGAATGAATATTGTAATTTTAATTATAAATTAAGGAACAATACAATAAACAAAACAAAGTGGGTTTGAAAACAAGCAACTTTTGAGATATTATATGATGGTATTGCTTATATAAACGCGATATTTCTGGATATAATTAAGATCGTAATTCCGTACAGATGTCGAATTTTTTATGTTCGAGGGCCATTGTAAAGCCTTGTTATATGTGCCATATTTTGTGTTGTATGTTGCATTGTTCTGTGTTTTTAAGTATAAATCAAGGAACAATACAACAAAGAAAACAAAGTGGGTTTTTAATGAAGGCAACTGTTGAGATATTACAAGATGGTATTGCTTATATAAAAGCGATATTTCTGGATATAATTAAGATCGTAATTCCGTACAGATGTCGAATTTTTTATGTGCGAGGTCCATTGTAATTCCTTGTCATTTGTGCCATATTTTGTGTTGTATGTTGCATTGTTCTGTGTTTTTAAGTATAAATCAAGGAACAATACAACAAACAAAACAAAGTGGGTTTTAAATGAAGGCAACTGTTGAGATATTACAAGATGGTATAGCTTAAATAAACGTGATATTTCTGTATATAATTAAGAGAGTAATTCCGTACTGATGTCGAATTTTTTATGTGCAAGGTCTATTGTAATGCCTTGTCATATGTGCCATATTTTGTGTTGTATGTTGCATTGTTCTGTGTTTTTAAGTATAAATCAAGGAACAATACAACAAACAAAACAAAGTGGGTTTTAAATGAAGGCAACTGTTGAGATATTACAAGATGGTATAGCTTAAATAAACGTGATATTTCTGTATATAATTAAGAGAGTAATTCCGTACTGATGTCGAATTTTTTATGTTCAAGGACCATTGTAATTCCTTGTCATTTGCGCCATATTTTGTGTTGTATGTTGCATTGTTCTGTGTTTTTAATTATAGATCAAGGAACAATACAACAAACAAAACATGGTGGGCTTTTAATGAAAACAACTGTTGAGATATTACATGATGGTATAGCTTAAATAAACGCGAGATTTCTGGATATAATTAAGATCCTAATTCCGTACAGATAACGATTTTTTTATGTGCAATGTCCATTGTAATTCCTTGTCATTTGTGCCATATTTTGTGTTGTATGTTGCATTGTTCTGTGTTTTTAATTATAAATCAAGGAACAATACAACAAACAAATCAAAGAGGGTTTTAAATGAAGGCAACAGTTGACATATTACATGATGGTATAGCTTAAATAAACGCACTGTTTTTGGATATAATTAAGAGTGTAATTCTGTACAGATGTCGAATTTTTTATGTGCAAGGTCCATTGTAATGCCTTGTCATATGTGCTATATTTTGTGTTGTATGGTGCATTGGTTTGTGTTTTTAATTATAAATCAAGGAACAATACAACAAACAAATCAAAGAGGGTTTTAAATGAAGGCAACAGTTGACATATTACATGATGGTATAGCTTAAATAAACGCGATATTTCTGGATATAATTAAGAGAGTAATTCCGTACAGATGTCGTTTTTTTATGTGCAGGTCCATTGTAATTCCTTGTTATATGTGCCATATTTTGTGTTGTATGTTGCATTGTTCTGTGTTTTTAAGTATAAATCAAGGAACAATACAACAAACAAAACTAAGTGGGTTTTAAATGAAGGCAACTGTTGAGATATTATATGATGGTATTGCTTATATAAAAGCGATATTTCTGGATATAATTAAGATCGTAATTCCGTACAGATGTCGAATTTTTTATGTGCGAGGTCCATTGTAATTCCTTGTCATTTGTGCCATATTTTGTGTTGTATGTTGCATTGTTCTGTGTTTTTAAGTATAAATCAAGGAACAATACAACAAACAAAACAAAGTGGGTTTTAAATGAAAGGCAACTGTTGAGATATTACATAGATGGTATAGCTTAAATAAACGCGATATTTCTGTATATAATTAAGAGAGTAATTCCGTACTGATGTCGAATTTTTTATGTGCAAGGTCTATTGTAATGCCTTGTCATATGTGCCATATTTTGTGTTGTATGTTGCATTGTTCTGTGTTTTTAAGTATAAATCAAGGAACAATACAACAAACAAAACAAAGTGGGTTTTAAATGAAGGCAACTGTTGAGATATTACAAGATGGTATAGCTTAAATAAACGTGATATTTCTGTATATAATTAAGAGAGTAATTCCGTACAGATGTCGAATTTTTTATGTTCGAGGGCCATTGTAATTCCTTGTTATATGTGCCATATTTTGTGTTGTATGTTGCATTGTTCTGTGTTTTTAAGTATAAATCAAGGAACAATGCAACAAACAAAACAAAGTGGGTTTTAAATGAAGGCAACTGTTGAGATATTATATGATGGTATTGCTTATATAAACGCGATATTTCTGGATATAATTAAGATCGTAATTCCGTACAGATGTCGAATTTTTTATGTGCGAGGTCCATTGTAATTCCTTGTCATTTGTGCCATATTTTGTGTTGTATGTTGCATTGTTCTGTGTTTTTAATTATAAATCAAGGAACAATACAACAAACAAACAAAGGTGGGTTTTAAATGAAAGGCAACAGTTGAGATATTACATGATGGTATAGCTTAAATAAACGCACTGTTTTTGGATATAATTAAGAGTGTAATTCTGTACAGATGTCGAATTTTTTATGTGCAAGGTCCATTGTAATGCCTTGTCATATGTGCCATATTTTGTGTTGTATGGTGCATTGGTTTGTGTTTTTAATTATAAATCAAGGAACAATACAACGAACAAAACATGGTGGGCTTTTACTGAAAACAACTGTTGAGATATTACATGATGGTATAGCTTAAATAAACGTGATATTTCTGTATATAATTAAGAGAGTAATTCCGTACTGATGTCGAATTTTTTATGTGCAAGGTCCATTGTATAATGCCTTGTAATCTGTGCCATATTTTGTGTTGTATGTTGCATTGCTTTGTGTTTTTAATTATAAATCAAGGAACAATACAACAAACAAAACATGGTGGGCTTTTAATAAAAACAACTGTTGAGATATTACATGATGGTATAGCTTAATTAAACGTGATATTTCTGTATATAATTAAGAGAGTAATTTCGTACAGATGTCGAATTTTTTTATGTGCAAGGTCCATTGTAGTTCCTTGTCATATGTGCCATATTTTGTGTTGTATGTTGCATTGTTCTGTGTTTTTAAGTATAAATCAAGGAACAATACAACAAACAAAACAAAGTGGGTTTTAAATGAAGGCAACTGTTGAGATATTACAAGATGGTATAGCTTAAATAAACGTGATATTTCTGTATATAATTAAGAGAGTAATTCCGTACTGATGTCTAATTTTTTATGTGCAAGGTCCATTGTATAATGCCTTGTAATATGTGCCATATTTTGTGTTGTATGGTGCATTGGTTTGTGTTTTTAATTATAAATCAAGGAACAATACAACATACAAAACAAGGTGGGCTTTAAATGAAGGCAACTGTTGAGATATTACAAGATGGTATAGCTTAAATAAACGTGATATTTCTGTATATAATTAAGAGAGTAATTCCGTACTGATGTCTAATTTTTTATGTGCAAGGTCCATTGTATAATGCCTTGTAATATGTGCCATATTTTGTGTTGTATGGTGCATTGTTTTGTGTTTTTAATTATAAATCAAGGAACAATACAACAAACAAAACATGGTGGGCTTTTAATGAAAACAACTGTTGAGATATTACATGATGGTATAGCTTAATTAAACGTGATATTTCTGTATATAATTAAGAGAGTAATTTCGTACAGATGTCGAATTTTTTATGTGCAAGGTCCATTGTAGTTCCTTGTCATATGTGCCATTTTTTGTGTTGTATGTTGCATTGTTCTGTGTTTTTAAATATAAATCAAGGAACAATACAACAAACAAAACAAAGTGGATTTGAAAAAAAGCAACTTTTGAGATATTATATAATGGTATTGCTTACATAAACGCAATATTTCTGGATATAATTAAGATCGTAATTCCGTACAGATGTCGAATTTTTTATGTTCGAGGGCCATTGTAATTCCTTGTTTTATGTGCCATATTTTGTGTTGTATGTTGCATTGTTCTGTGTTTTTAAGTATAAATCAAGGAACAATACAACAAACAAAACAAAGTGGGTTTTAAATGAAGGCAACTGTTGAGATATTATATGATGGTATTGCTTATATAAACGCGTTATTTCTGGATATAATTAAGATCGTAATTCCGTACAGATGTCGAATTTTTTATGTGCGAGGTCCATTGTAATTCCTTGTCATTTGTGCTATATTTTGTGTTGTATGTTGCATTGTTCTGTGTTTTTAATTATTAATCAAAGAACAATACAACAAACAAACCAAAGTGGGTTTGAAAAAAAGCAACTTTTGAGATATTATATGATGGTATTGCTTATATAAACGCGATATTTCTGGATATAATTAAGATCGTAATTCCGTACAGATGTCGAATTTTTTATGTGCAAGGTCCATTGTAATTCCTTGTCATTTGTGCCATATTTTGTGTTGTATGTTGCATTGTTCTGTGTTTTTAATTATTAATCAAGGAACAATACAACAAACAAAACAAAGTGGGTTTGAAAAAAAGCAACTTTTGAGATATTATATAATGGTATTGCTTACATAAACGCGATATTTCTGGATATAATTAAGATCGTAATTCCGTACTGATGTCGAATTTTTTATGTGCAAGGTCCATTGTATAATGCCTTGTAATATGTGCCATATTTTGTGTTGTATGTTGCATTGTTTTGTGTTTTTAATTCTAAATCAAGGAACAATACAACAAACAAAACATGGTGGGCTTTCAATGAAAACAACTGTTGAGATATTACATGATGGTATAGCTTAAATAAACGTGATATTTTTGTATATAATTAAAAGAGTAATTTCGTACAGATGTCGAATTTTTTATGTGCGAGGTCCATTGTAATTCCTTGTCATTTGCGCCATATTTTGTGTTGTATGTTGCATTGTTCTGTGTTTTTAATTATAGATCAAGGAACAATACAACAAACAAAACATGGTGGGCTTTTAATGAAAACAACTGTTGAGATATTATATAATGGTATTGCTTATATAAACGCGATATTTCTGGATATAATTAAGATCGTAATTCCGTAAAGATGTCGAATTTTTTATGTGCGAGGTCCATTGTAATTCCTTGTCATTTGCGCCATATTTTGTGTTGTATGTTGCATTGTTCTGTGTTTTTAAGTATAAATCAAGGAACAATACAACAAACAAAACAAAGTGGGTTTTAAATGAAGGCAACTGTTGAGATATTACATGATGGTATAGCTTAAATAAACGCGATATTTCTGGATATAATTAAGATCGTAATTCCGTACAGATGTCGAATTTTTTATGTGCGAGGTCCATTGTAATTCCTTGTCATTTGCGCCATATTTTGTGTTGTATGTTGCATTGTTCTGTGTTTTTAATTATAGATCAAGGAACAATACAACAAACAAAACAATGGTGGGCTTTTAATGAAAAGCAACTGTTGAGATATTATATAATGGTATTGCTTATATAAACGCGATATTTCTGGATATAATTAAGATCGTAATTCCGTACAGATGTCGAATTTTTTATGTGCGAGGTCCATTGTAATTCCTTGTCATATGTGCCATATTTTGTGTTGTATGTTGCATTGTTCTGTGTTTTTAATTATAATCAAGGAACAATACAACAAACAAAACATGGTGGGCTTTTAATGAAAACAACTGTTGAGATATTACATGATGGTATAGCTTAAATAAACGTGATATTTCTGTATATAATTAAGAGAGTAATTCGTACAGATGTCGAATTTTTTATGTGCAAGGTCCATTGTAATGCCTTGTCATATGTGCCATATTTTGTGTTGTATGTTGCATTGTTCTGTGTTTTTAAGTATAAATCAAGGAACAATACAACAAACAAAACAAAGTGGGTTTTAAATGAAGGCAACTGTTGAGATATTACAAGATGGTATAGCTTAAATAAACGTGATATTTCTGTATATAATTAAGAGAGTAATTCCGTACTGATGTCTAATTTTTTATGTGCAAGGTCCATTGTATAATGCCTTGTAATATGTGCCATATTTTGTGTTGTATGGTGCATTGTTCTGTGTTTTTAATTATAAATCAAGGAACAATACAACATACAAAACAAGGTGGGCTTTAAATGAAGGCAACTGTTGAGATATTACAAGATGGTATAGCTTAAATAAACGTGATATTTCTGTATATAATTAAGAGAGTAATTCCGTACTGATGTCTAATTTTTTATGTGCAAGGTCCATTGTATAATGCCTTGTAATATGTGCCATATTTTGTGTTGTATGGTGCATTGTTTTGTGTTTTTAATTATAAATCAAGGAACAATACAACAAACAAAACAAAGTGGGTTTGAAAAAAAGCAACTTTTGAGATATTATATAATGGTATTGCTTACATAAACGCGATATTTCTGGATATAATTAAGATCGTAATTCCGTACTGATGTCTAATTTTTTATGTGCAAGGTCCATTGTATAATGCCTTGTAATATGTGCCATATTTTGTGTTGTATGGTGCATTGTTATGTGTTTTTAATTATAAATCAAGGAACAATACAACAAACAAAACAAAGTGGATTTGAAAAAAAAGCAACTTTTGAGATATTATATAATGGTATTGCTTACATAAACGCGATATTTCTGTATATAATTAAGAGAGTAATTTCGTACAGATGTCGAATTTTTTATGTGCAAGGTCCATTGTAGTTCCTTGTCATATGTGCCATTTTTGTGTTGTATGTTGCATTGTTCTGTGTTTTTAAATATAAATCAAGGAACAATACAACAAACAAAACAAAGTGGATTTGAAAAAAAGCAACTTTTGAGATATTATATAATGGTATTGCTTACATAAACGCAATATTTCTGGATATAATTAAGATCGTAATTCCGTACAGATGTCGAATTTTTTATGTTCGAGGGCCATTGTAATTCCTTGTTTTATGTGCCATATTTTGTGTTGTATGTTGCATTGTTCTGTGTTTTTAAGTATAAATCAAGGAACAATACAACAAACAAAACAAAGTGGGTTTTAAATGAAGGCAACTGTTGAGATATTATATGATGGTATTGCTTATATAAACGCGTTATTTCTGGATATAATTAAGATCGTAATTCCGTACAGATGTCGAATTTTTTATGTGCAAGGTCCATTGTAATGCCTTGTCTATGTGCTATATTTTGTGTTGTATGGTGCATTGGTTTTGTGTTTTTAATTATAAATCAAGGAACAATACACAAACAAATCAAAGAGGGTTTTAAATGAAGGCAACAGTTGACATATTACATGATGGTATAGCTTACATAAACGCGATATTTCTGGATATAATTAAGATCGAAATTCCGTACAGATGTCGTTTTTTTTATGTTCGAGGGCCATTGTAATTCCTTGTTATTATGTGCATATTTTGTGTTGTATGTTGGCATTGTTCTGTGTTTTTAATTATAAATCAAGAACAATACAACAAACAAACTAAGTGGGTTTTAAATGAAGGCAACTGTTGAGATATTATATGATGGTATTGCTATATAAACGCGATATTTCTGGATATAATTAAGATCGTAATTCCGTACAGATGTCAAATTTTTTATGTGCGAGGTCCATTGTAATTCCTTGTCATTTGTGCCATATTTTGTGTTGTATGTTGCATTGTTCTGTGTTTTTAATTATTAATCAAGGAACAATACAACAAACAAAACAAAGTGGGTTTGAAAAAAAGCAACTTTTGAGATATTATATAATGGTATTGCTTACATAAACGCGATATTTCTGGATATAATTAAGATCGTAATTCCGTACTGATGTCGAATTTTTTATATGCAAGGTCCATTGTATAATGCCTTGTAATATGTGCCATATTTTGTGTTGTATGTTGCATTGTTTTGTGTTTTTAATTCTAAATCAAGCAACAATACAACAAACAAAACATGGTGGGCTTTCAATGAAAACAACTGTTGAGATATTACATGATGGTATAGCTTAAATAAACGTGATATTTCTGTATAAAATTAAAAGAGTAATTTCGTACAGATGTCGAATTTTTTATGTGCAAGGTCCATTGTATAGTGCCTTGTAATATGTGCCATATTTTGTGTTGTATGTTGCATTGTTTTGTGTTTTTAATTATAAATCAAGGAACAATACAACAAACAAAACAAAGTGGATTTGAAAAAAAGCAACTTTTGAGATATTATATAATGGTATTGCTTACATAAACGCGATATTTCTGGATATAATTAAGATCGTAATTCCGTACAGATGTCGAATTTTTTATGTTCGAGGGCCATTGTAATTCCTTGTTTTATGTGCCATATTTTGTGTTGTATGTTGCATTGTTCTGTGTTTTTAAGTATAAATCAAGGAACAATACAACAAACAAAACAAAGTGGGTTTTAAATGAAGGCAACTGTTGAGATATTATATGATGGTATTGCTTATATAAACGCGATATTTCTGGATATAATTAAGATCGTAATTCCGTACAGATGTCGAATTTTTTATGTGCGAGGTCCATTGTAATTCCTTGTCATTTGTGCTATATTTTGTGTTGTATGTTGCATTGTTCTGTGTTTTTAATTATAGATCAAGGAACAATACAACAAACAAAACATGGTGGGCTTTTAATGAAAACAACTGTTGAGATATTATATAATGGTATTGCTTATATAAACGCGATATTTCTGGATATAATTAAGATCGTAATTCCGTAAAGATGTCGAATTTTTTATGTGCGAGGTCCATTGTAATTCCTTGTCATTTGCGCCATATTTTGTGTTGTATGTTGCATTGTTCTGTGTTTTTAATTATAGATCAAGGAACAATACAACAAACAAAACATGGTGGGCTTTTAATGAAAACAACTGTTGAGATATTACATGATGGTATAGCTTAAATAAACGCGAGATTTCTGGATATAATTATGATCCTAATTCCGTACAGATAACGATTTTTTTATGTGCAAGGTCCATTGTATAATGCCTTGTCATATGTGCCATATTTTGTGTTGTATGTTGCATTGTTCTGTGTTTTTAATTATAGATCAAGGAACAATACAACAAACAAAACATGGTGGGCTTTTAATGAAAACAACTGTTGAGATATTATATAATGGTATTGCTTATATAAACGCGATATTTCTGGATATAATTAAGATCGTAATTCCGTAAAGATGTCGAATTTTTTATGTGCGAGGTCCATTGTAATTCCTTGTCATTTGCGCCATATTTTGTGTTGTATGTTGCATTGTTCTGTGTTTTTAATTATAGATCAAGGAACAATACAACAAACAAAACATGGTGGGCTTTTAATGAAAACAACTGTTGAGATATTACATGATGGTATAGCTTAAATAAACGTGATATTTCTGTATATAATTAAGAGAGTAATTCCGTACTGATGTCGAATTTTTTATGTGCAAGGTCCATTGTAATGCCTTGTCATATGTGCCATATTTTGTGTTGTATGTTGCATTGTTCTGTGTTTTTAAGTATAAATCAAGGAACAATACAACAAACAAAACAAAGTGGGTTTTAAATGAAGGCAACTGTTGAGATATTACAAGATGGTATAGCTTAAATAAACGTGATATTTCTGTATATAATTAAGAGAGTAATTCCGTACTGATGTCTAATTTTTTATGTGCAAGGTCCATTGTATAATGCCTTGTAATATGTGCCATATTTTGTGTTGTATGGTGCATTGATTTGTGTTTTTAATTATAAATCAAGGAACAATACAACATACAAAACAAGGTGGGCTTTAAATGAAGGCAACTGTTGAGATATTACAAGATGGTATAGCTTAAATAAACGTGATATTTCTGTATATAATTAAGAGAGTAATTCCGTACTGATGTCTAATTTTTTATGTGCAAGGTCCATTGTATAATGCCTTGTAATATGTGCCATATTTTGTGTTGTATGGTGCATTGTTTTGTGTTTTTAATTATAAATCAAGGAACAATACAACAAACAAAACAAAGTGGATTTGAAAAAAAAGCAACTTTTGAGATATTATATAATGGTATTGCTTACATAAACGCGATATTTCTGGATATAATTAAGATCGTAATTCCGTACTGATGTCTAATTTTTTATGTGCAAGGTCCATTGTATAATGCCTTGTAATATGTGCCATATTTTGTGTTGTATGGTGCATTGTTTTGTGTTTTTAATTATAAATCAAGGAACAATACAACAAACAAAACAAAGTGGATTTGAAAAAAAGCAACTTTTGAGATATTATATAATGGTATTGCTTACATAAACGCGATATTTCTGGATATAATTAAGATCGTAATTCCGTACAGATGTCGAATTTTTTATGTTCGAGGGCCATTGTAATTCCTTGTTTTATGTGCCATATTTTGTGTTGTATGTTGCATTGTTCTGTGTTTTTAAGTATAAATCAAGGAACAATACAACAAACAAAATAAAGTGGGTTTTAAATGAAGGCAACTGTTGAGATATTATATGATGGTATTGCTTATATAAACGCGATATTTCTGGATATAATTAAGATCGTAATTCCGTAAAGATGTCGAATTTTTTATGTGCGAGGTCCATTGTAATTCCTTGTCATTTGCGCCATATTTTGTGTTGTATGTTGCATTGTTCTGTGTTTTTAATTATAGATCAAGGAACAATACATCAAACAAAACATGGTGGGCTTTTAATGAAAACAACTGTTGAGATATTACATGATGGTATAGCTTAAATAAACGTGATATTTCTGTATATAATTAAGAGAGTAATTCCGTATTGATGTCGAATTTTTTATGTGCAAGGTCCATTGTATAGTGCCTTGTAATATGTGCCATATTTTGTGTTGTATGTTGCATTGTTTTGTGTTTTTAATTATAAATCAAGCAACAATACAACAAACAAAACATGGTGGGCTTTCAATGAAAACAACTGTTGAGATATTACATGATGGTATAGCTTAAATAAACGTGATATTTCTGTATAAAATTAAAAGAGTAATTTCGTACAGATGTCGAATTTTTTATGTGCAAGGTCCATTGTATAGTGCCTTGTAATATGTGCCATATTTTGTGTTGTATGTTGCATTGTTCTGTGTTTTTAAGTATAAATCAAGGAACAATACAACAAACAAAACAAAGTGGGTTTTTAATAAAACAACTGTTGAGATATTACATGATGGTATAGCTTAAATAAACGCACTGTTTTTGGATATAATTAAGAGTGTAATTCTGTACAGATGTCGAATTTTTTATGTGCAAGGTCCATTGTAAAGCCTTGTCATATGTGCCATATTTTGTGTTGTATGTTGCATTGTTTTGTGTTTTTAATTATAAATCAAGGAACAATGCAACAAACAAAACATGGTGGGCTTTTAATGAAAACAGCTGTTGAGATATTACATGATGGTATAGCTTAAATAAACATAATATTACTCTATAATTAACAGAGTAATTTCGTACAGATATCGAATTTTTTATGTGCAAGGTCCATTGTATAGTGCCTTGTAATATGTGCCATATTTTGTGTTGCATGTTGCATTGTTTTGTGTTTTTAATTATAAATCAAGGAACAATACAACAACAAAACAAGTGGATTTGAAAAAATGCAATTTTTGAGATATTATATAATGGTATGCTTACATAAACGCGATATTTCTGGATATAATTAAGATCGTAATTCCGTACAGATGTCGAATTTTTTATGTGCGAGGTCCATTGTAATTCCTTGTCATTTGTGCCATATTTTGTGTTGTATGTTGCATTGTTCTGTGTTTTTAATTATTAATCAAGGAACAATACAACAAACAAAACAAAGTGGGTTTGAAAAAAGCAACTTTTGAGATATTATATAATGGTATTGCTTACATAAACGCGATATTTCTGGATATAATTAAGATCGTAATTCCGTACTGATGTCGAATTTTTTATGTGCAAGGTCCATTGTATAATGCCTTGTAATATGTGCCATATTTTGTGTTGTATGTTGCATTGTTTTGTGTTTTTAATTCTAAATCAAGCAACAATACAACAAACAAAACATGGTGGGCTTTCAATGAAAACAACTGTTGAGATATTACATGATGGTATAGCTTAAATAAACGTGATATTTCTGTATATAATTAAAGAGTAATTTCGTACAGATGTCGAATTTTTTATGTGCAAGGTCCATTGTATAGTGCCTTGTAATATGTGCCATATTTTGTGTTGTATGTTGCATTGTTTTGTGTTTTTAATTATAAATCAAGGAACAATACAACAAACAAAACAAAGTGGATTTGAAAAAAAGCAACTTTTGAGATATTATATAATGGTATTGCTTACATAAACGCGATATTTCTGGATATAATTAAGATCGTAATTCCGTACAGATGTCGAATTTTTTATGTTCGAGGGCCATTGTAATTCCTTGTTTTATGTGCCATATTTTGTGTTGTATGTTGCATTGTTCTGTGTTTTTAAGTATAAATCAAGGAACAATACAACAAACAAAACAAAGTGGGTTTTAAATGAAGGCAACTGTTGAGATATTATATGATGGTATTGCTTATATAAACGCGATATTTCTGGATATAATTAAGAGAGTAATTCCATACTGATGTCTAATTTTTTATGTGCAAGGTCCATTGTATAATGCCTTGTAATATGTGCCATATTTTGTGTTGTATGGTGCATTGTTTTGTGTTTTTAATTATAAATCAAGGAACAATACAACAAACAAAACAAAGTGGATTTGAAAAAAAAGCAACTTTTGAGATATTATATAATGGTATTGCTTACATAAACGCGATATTTCTGGATATAATTAAGATCGTAATTCCGTACTGATGTCTAATTTTTTATGTGCAAGGTCCATTGTATAATGCCTTGTAATATGTGCCATATTTTGTGTTGTATGGTGCATTGTTTTGTGTTTTTAATTATAAATCAAGGAACAATACAACAAACAAAACAAAGTGGATTTGAAAAAAAAGCAACTTTTGAGATATTATATAATGGTATTGCTTACATAAACGCGATATTTCTGGATATAATTAAGATCGTAATTCCGTACAGATGTCGAATTTTTTATGTTCGAGGGCCATTGTAATTCCTTGTTTATGTGCCATATTTTGTGTTGTATGTTGCATTGTTCTGTGTTTTTAAGTATAAATCAAGGAACAATACAACAAACAAAACAAAGTGGGTTTTAAATGAAGGCAACTGTTGAGATATTATATGATGGTATTGCTTATATAAACGCGATATTTCTGGATATAATTAAGATCGTAATTCCGTACTGATGTCGAATTTTTTATGTGCAAGGTCCATTGTAATGCCTTGTCATATGTGCCATATTTTGTGTTGTATGTTGCATTGTTCTGTGTTTTTAAATATAAATCGAGGAACAATACAACAAACAAAACAAGGTGGGCTTTTAATGAAAAGCAACTGTTGAGATATTACATGATGGTATAGCTTAAATAAACGTGATATTTCTGTATATAATTAAGAGAGTAATTCCGTACTGATGTCGAATTTTTTATGTGCAAGGTCCATTGTATAATGCCTTGTAATATGTGCCATATTTTGTGTTGTATGTTGCATTGTTTGTGTTTTTAATTATAAATCAAGGAACAATACAACAAACAAAACATGGTGGGCTTTAATGAAAAGCAACTGTTGAGATATTATATAATGGTATTGCTTACATAAACGCGATATTTCTGGATATAATTAAGATCGTAATTCCGTACAGATGTCGAATTTTTTATGTGCGAGGTCCATTGTAATTCCTTGTCATTTGTGCCATATTTTGTGTTGTATGTTGCATTGTTCTGTGTTTTTAATTATAATCAAGGAACAATACAACAAACAAAACAAGTGGGCTTTTAATGAAAGCAACTGTTGAGATATTACATGATGGTATAGCTTAATAAACGCGATATTTCTGTATATAATTAAGATCGTAATTCCGTACAGATGTCGAATTTTTTATGTGCAAGGTCCATTGTAATGCCTTGTCATATGTGCCATATTTTGTGTTGTATGTTGCATTGTTCTGTGTTTTTAATTATAATCAAGGAACAATACAACAAACAAAACAATGTGGGCTTTTAATGAAAGCAACTGTTGAGATATTACTATAATGGTATTAGCTTAATAAACGCGATATTTCTGTATATAATTAAGATAGTAATTCCGTACTGATGTCTAATTTTTTATGTGCAAGGTCCATTGTATAATGCCTTGTAATATGTGCCATATTTTGTGTTGTATGGTGCATTGATTTGTGTTTTTAATTATAGATCAAGGAACAATACAACAAACAAAACATGGTGGGCTTTTAATGAAAACAACTGTTGAGATATTACATGATGGTATAGCTTAAATAAACGTGATATTTCTGTATATAATTAAGAGAGTAATTCCGTACTGATGTCGAATTTTTTATGTGCAAGGTCCATTGTAATGCCTTGTCATATGTGCCATATTTTGTGTTGTATGTTGCATTGTTCTGTGTTTTTAAGTATAAATCAAGGAACAATACAACAAACAAAACAAAGTGGGTTTTAAATGAAGGCAACTGTTGAGATATTACAAGATAGTATAGCTTAAATAAACGTGATATTTCTGTATATAATTAAGAGAGTAATTCCGTACTGATGTCTAATTTTTTATGTGCAAGGTCCATTGTATAATGCCTTGTAATATGTGCCATATTTTGTGTTGTATGGTGCATTGATTTGTGTTTTTAATTATAAATCAAGGAACAATACAACATACAAAACAAGGTGGGCTTTAAATGAAGGCAACTGTTGAGATATTACAAGATGGTATAGCTTAAATAAACGTGATATTTCTGTATATAATTAAGAGAGTAATTCCGTACTGATGTCTAATTTTTTATGTGCAAGGTCCATTGTATAATGCCTTGTAATATGTGCCATATTTTGTGTTGTATGGTGCATTGTTTTGTGTTTTTAATTATAAATCAAGGAACAATACAACAAACAAAACAAAGTGGATTTGAAAAAAAAGCAACTTTTGAGATATTATATAATGGTATTGCTTACATAAACGCGATATTTCTGGATATAATTAAGATCGTAATTCCGTACTGATGTCTAATTTTTTATGTGCAAGGTCCATTGTATAATGCCTTGTAATATGTGCCATATTTTGTGTTGTATGGTGCATTGTTTTGTGTTTTTAATTATAAATCAAGGAACAATACAACAAACAAAACAAAGTGGATTTGAAAAAAAGCAACTTTTGAGATATTATATAATGGTATTGCTTACATAAACGCGATATTTCTGGATATAATTAAGATCGTAATTCCGTACAGATGTCGAATTTTTTATGTTCGAGGGCCATTGTAATTCCTTGTTTTATGTGCCATATTTTGTGTTGTATGTTGCATTGTTCTGTGTTTTTAAGTATAAATCAAGGAACAATACAACAAACAAAATAAAGTGGGTTTTAAATGAAGGCAACTGTTGAGATATTATATGATGGTATTGCTTATATAAACGTGATATTTCTGTATATAATTAAGAGAGTAATTCCGTATTGATGTCGAATTTTTTATGTGCAAGGTCCATTGTAATGCCTTGTCATATGTGCCATATTTTGTGTTGTATGTTGCATTGTTCTGTGTTTTTAAATATAAATCGAGGAACAATACAACAAACAAAACAAAGTGGATTTGAAAAAAAGCAACTTTTGAGATATTATATAATGGTATTGCTTACATAAACGCGATATTTCTGGATATAATTAAGATCGTAATTCCGTACTGATGTCTAATTTTTTATGTGCAAGGTCCATTGTATAATGCCTTGTAATATGTGCCATATTTTGTGTTGTATGGTGCATTGTTTTGTGTTTTTAATTATAAATCAAGGAACAATACAACAAACAAAACAAAGTGGATTTGAAAAAAAGCAACTTTTGAGATATTATATAATGGTATTGCTTACATAAACGCGATATTTCTGGATATAATTAAGATCGTAATTCCGTACAGATGTCGAATTTTTTATGTTCGAGGGCCATTGTAATTCCTTGTTTTATGTGCCATATTTTGTGTTGTATGTTGCATTGTTCTGTGTTTTTAAGTATAAATCAAGGAACAATACAACAAACAAAATAAAGTGGGTTTTAAATGAAGGCAACAGTTGACATATTACATGATGGTATAGCTTAAATAAACGCACTGTTTTTGGATATAATTAAGAGTGTAATTCTGTACAGATGTCGAATTTTTTATGTGCAAGGTCCATTGTAATGCCTTGTCATATGTGCGCTATTTTTGTGTTGTATGGTGCATTGTTTTGTGTTTTTAATTATAAATCAAGGAACAATACAACAAACAAATCAAAGAGGGTTTTAAATGAAGGCAACAGTTGACATATTACATGATGGTATAGCTTAAATAAACGCACTGTTTTGGATATAATTAAGAGAGTAATTCCGTACTGATGTCCAATTTTTTATGTGCAAGGTCCATTGTATAATGCCTTGTAATATGTGCCATATTTTGTGTTGTATGTTGCATTGTTTTGTGTTTTTAATTGTAAATCAAGGAACAATACAACAAACAAAACAAAGTGGGTTTTAAATGAAGGCAACTGTTGAGATATTACATGATGGTATAGCTTACATAAACGCGATATTTCTGGATATAATTAAGATCGTAATTCCGTACAGATGTCGAATTTTTTATGTTCGAGGGCCATTGTAATTCCTTGTTTTATGTGCCATATTTTGTGTTGTATGTTGCATTGTTCTGTGTTTTTAAGTATAAATCAAGGAACAATACAACAAACAAAATAAAGTGGGTTTTAAATGAAGGCAACTGTTGAGATATTATATGATGGTATTGCTTATATAAACGCGATATTTCTGGATATAATTAAGATCGTAATTCCGTAAAGATGTCGAATTTTTTATGTGCGAGGTCCATTGTAATTCCTTGTCATTTGCGCCATATTTTGTGTTGTATGTTGCATTGTTCTGTGTTTTTAATTATAGATCAAGGAACAATACATCAAACAAAACATGGTGGGCTTTTAATGAAAACAACTGTTGAGATATTATATGATGGTATTGCTTATATAAACGCGATATTTCTGGATATAATTAAGATCGTAATTCCGTAAAGATGTCGAATTTTTTATGTGCGAGGTCCATTGTAATTCCTTGTCATTTGCGCCATATTTTGTGTTGTATGTTGCATTGTTCTGTGTTTTTAATTATAGATCAAGGTACAATACAACAAACAAAACATGGTGGGCTTTTAATGAAAACAACTGTTGAGATATTACATGATGGTATAGCTTAAATAAACGTGATATTTCTGTATATAATTAAGAGAGTAATTCCGTATTGATGTCGAATTTTTTATGTGCAAGGTCCATTGTAATGCCTTGTCATATGTGCCATATTTTGTGTTGTATGTTGCATTGTTCTGTGTTTTTAAGTATAAATCAAGGAACAATACAACAAACAAAACAAAGTGGGTTTTAAATGAAGGCAACTGTTGAGATATTACAAGATAGTATAGCTTAAATAAACGTGATATTTCTGTATATAATTAAGAGAGTAATTCCGTACTGATGTCTAATTTTTTATGTGCAAGGTCCATTGTATAATGCCTAAAGCTAACGTGATATTTCTGTATAATTAAGAGGAGTAATTCGTACTGATGTCTAATTTTTATGTGCAAGGTCCATTGTATAATGCCTTGTAATATGTGCCATATTTTGTGTTGTATGGTGCATTGATTGTGTTTTTAATTATAAATCAAGGAACAATACAACATACAAAACAAGGTGGGCTTTAAATGAAGGCAACTGTTGAGATATTACAAGATGGTATAGCTTAAATAAACGTGATATTTCTGTATATAATTAAGAGAGTAATTCCATACTGATGTCTAATTTTTTATGTGCAAGGTCCATTGTATAATGCCTTGTAATATGTGCCATATTTTGAGTTGTATGGTGCATTGTTTTGTGTTTTTAATTATAAATCAAGGAACAATACAACAAACAAAACAAAGTGGATTTGAAAAAAAAGCAACTTTTGAGATATTATATAATGGTATTGCTTACATAAACGCGATATTTCTGGATATAATTAAGATCGTAATTCCGTACTGATGTCTAATTTTTTATGTGCAAGGTCCATTGTATAATGCCTTGTAATATGTGCCATATTTTGTGTTGTATGGTGCATTGTTATGTGTTTTTAATTATAAATCAAGGAACAATACAACAAACAAAACAAAGTGGATTTGAAAAAAAAGCAACTTTTGAGATATTATATAATGGTATTGCTTACATAAACGCGATATTTCTGGATATAATTAAGATCGTAATTCCGCACAGATGTCGAATTTTTTATGTTCGAGGGCAATTGTAATTCCTTGTTTTATGTGCCATATTTTGTGTTGTATGTTGCATCGTTCTGTGTTTTTAAGTATAAATCAAGGAACAATAGAACAAACAAAACAAAGTGGGTTTTAAATGAAGGCAACTGTTGAGATATAATATGATGGTATTGCTTATATAAAGGCGATATTTCTGGATATAATTAAGATCGTAATTCCGTACAGATGTCGAATTTTTTATGTGCGAGGTCCATTGTAATTCCTTGTCATATGTGCCACATTTGGTGTTGTAGGTTGCATTGTTTTGTGTTTAGTTATTAATCAAGGAACAATACAACAAACAAAACAAAGTGGGTTTTAAATGAAGGCAACTGATGAGATATTACATGATGGTATAGCTTAAATAAACGTGATATTTCTGTATATAATTAAGAGAGTAATTTCGTACAGATGTCGAATTTTTTATGTGCAAGGTCCATTGTATAATGCCTTGTTATATGTGCCATATTTTGTGTTGTAAGTTGCATTGTTCTGTGTTTTTAATTATAGATCAAGGAACAACACAACAAACAAAGCATGGTGGGCTTTTAATGAAAACAACTGTTGAGATATTACATGATGGTTTAACTTAAATAAACGCGAGATTTCTGGATATAATTAAGATCCTAATTCCGTACAGATAACGATTTTTTTATATGCAATGTCCATTGTAATTCCTTGTCATATGTGCCATATTTGGTGTTGTAGGTTGCATTGTTTTGTGTTTTTAATTATTAATTAAGGAAAAATACAACAGACAAAACATGGTGGGCTTTTAATGAAAACAACTGTTGAGATATTACATGATGGTATAGCTTAAATAAACGTGATATTTCTGTATATAATTAAGAGAGTAATTCCGTACTGATGTCGAATTTTTTATGTGCAAGGTCCATTGTAATGCCTTGTCATATGTGCCATATTTTGTGTTGTATGTTGCATTGTTCTGTGTTTTTAAGTATAAATCAAGGAACAATACAAACAAACAAAGTTACCGTACTGATGTCAAATTTTTTATGTGCAAGGTCCATTGTAATGCCTTGTCATATGTGCCATATTTTGTGTTGTATGTTGCATTGTTCTGTGTTTTTAAGTATAAATCAAGGAACAATACAACAAACAAAACAAAGTGGGTTTTAAATGAAGGCAACTGTTGAGATATTACAAGATGGTATAGCTTAAATAAACGTGATATTTCTGTATATAATTAAGAGAGTAATTCCGTACTGATGTCTAATTTTTTATGTGCAAGGTCCATTGTATAATGCCTTGTAATATGTGCCATATTTTGTGTTGTATGGTGCATTGTTTTGTGTTTTTAATTATAAACCAAGGAACAATACAACAAACAAAACATGGTGGGCTTTTAATGAAAACAGCTGTTGAGATATTACATGATGGTATAGCTTAAATAAACATAATATTACTCTATATAATTAAAAGAGTAATTTCGTACAGATGTCGAATTTTTTATGTGCAAGGTCCATTGTATAGTGCCTTGTAATATGTGCCATATTTTGTGTTGTATGTTGCATTGTTTTGTGTTTTTAATTATAAATCAAGGAACAATACAACAAACAAAACAAAGTGGATTTGAAAAAAAAGCAACTTTTGAGATATTATATAATGGTATTGCTTACATAAACGCGATATTTCTGGATATAATTAAGATCGTAATTCCGTACAGATGTCGAATTTTTTATGTTCGAGGGCCATTGTAATTCCTTGTTTTATGTGCTATATTTTGTGTTGTATGTTGCATTGTTCTGTGCTTTTAAGTATAAATCAAGGAACAATACAACAAACAAAACAAAGTGGGTTTTAAATGAAGGCAACTGTTGAGATATTATATGATGGTATTGCTTATATAAACGCGATATTTCTGGATATAATTAAGATCGTAATTCCGTACAGATGTCGAATTTTTTATGTGCAAGGTCCATTGTATAATGCCTTGTCATATATGCCATATTTTGTGTTATATGTTGCATTGTTCTGTGTTTTTAATTATAGATCAAGGAACAATACAACAAACAAAACATGGTGGGCTTTTAATCAAAACAACTGTTGAGATATTACATGATGGTTTAACTTGAATAAACGCGAGATTTCTGGATATAATTAAGATCCTAATTCCGTACAGATAACGATTTTTTTATATGCAATGTCCATTTTAATTCCTTGTCATATGTGCCATATTTGGTGTTGTAGGTTGCATTGTTTTGTTTTTTTAATTATTAATCAAGGAAAAATACAAAATACAAAACATGGTGGGCTTTTAATGAAAACAACTGTTGAGATATTACATGATGGTATATCTTAAATAAACGTGATATTTCTGTATATAATTAAGAGAGTAATTCCGTACTGATGTCTAATTTTTTATGTGCAAGGTCCATTGTATAATGCCTTGTAATATGTGCCATATTTTGTGTTGTATGTTGGTATATCTTAAATAAACGTGATATTTCTGTATATAATTAAGAGAGTAATTCCGTACTGATGTCTAATTTTTTATGTGCAAGGTCCATTGTATAATGCCTTGTAATATGTGCCATATTTTGTGTTGTATGTTGCATTGTTCTGTGTTTTTAATTATTAATCAACGAACAATACAACAAACAAAACAAAGTGGGTTTGAAAAAAAGCAACTTTTGAGATATTATATGATGGTATTGCTTATATAAACGCGATATTTCTGGAAATAATTAAGATCGTAATTCCGTACAGATGTCGAATTTTTTATGTGCGAGGTCCATTGTAATTCCTTGTCATTTGTGCCATATTTTGTGTTGTATGTTGCATTGTTCTGTTTTTTTAAATATAAATCAAGGAACAATACAACAAACAAAACAAAGTGGATTTTAAAAAAAGCAACTTTTGAGATATTATATAATGGTATTGCTTACATAAACGCGATATTTCTGGATATAATTAAGATCGTAATTCCGTACAGATGTCGAATTTTTTATGTTCGAGGGCCATTGTAATTCCTTGTTTTATGTGCCATATTTTGTGTTGTATGTTGCATTGTTCTGTGTTTTTAAGTATAAATCAAGGAACAATACAACAAACAAAATAAAGTGGGTTTTAAATGAAGGCAACTGTTGAGATATTATATGATGGTATTGCTTATATAAACGCGATATTTCTGGATATAATTAAGATCGTAATTCCGTAAAGATGTCGAATTTTTTATGTGCGAGGTCCATTGTAATTCCTTGTCCTTTGCGCCATATTTTGTGTTGTATGTTGCATTGTTCTGTGTTTTTAATTATAGATCAAGGAACAATACAACAAACAAAACATGGTGGCCTTTTAATGAAAACAACTGTTGAGATATTACATGATGGTATAGCTTAAATAAACGTGATATTTCTGTATATAATTAAGAAAGTAATTTCGTACAGATGTCGAATTTTTTATGTGCAAGGACCATTGTATAATGCCTTGTCATATGTGCCATATTTTGTGTTGTATGTTGCATTGTTCTGTGTTTTTAATTATAGATCAAGGAACAATACAACAAACAAAACATGGTGGGCTTTTAATGAAAACAACTGTTGAGATATTACATGATGGTTTAAGGGGATGTCGTACCCGGCAAAACATTGTTGTGCAGGTCCGCGCTTTCTGTTTTATCGATACCCTATATAAAATTAACTTAACAGAAATCATATGTGGCGCCCTCTGTATTATATACTAATACATATTTAGTTGCATGCCCACAGATGGCGCTAACAAGCGCGTAATATAAGATATAGAACACAACGCTAGTAAAAGTAATTACAAAATTGATTGTAAAAAAATATAAAATTACTGTAAAAGTAAATGAATAGTATACTGCAAAACTTATAAACGTATCTAATTGGTTTATCCGATTGGAATGGACTAGAGAAATGGCAAATTATATTTGCAAATTATTCTTATATTATACATGTGTAATATTAATTCTAAAAAGTAAAGTAATAGCATGTATATACTAACTCTGCACTTTGCGTACACTTTATTTGTACTGTACTACTGTATTTGTACTATATGGTAACGTGTACTGTACGTACACTTGATGAATTGTGTACTGTAAGTATACTTTATATGATACCGCGCACTGTACGTATACTTTATATGATACCGTGTACTGTACGTACACTTTATGATAACGTGTACTGTACGTACACTTTATGGTAACGTGTACTGCACGTACACATTATGGTAACCAAATGTCAGTCAGTATTGTACTTTTCAATTTTCACTTTGATTTGTATTCTGAACGACGCGCCAAGAGTGTCTCGCCTCGTAGATATCCACCGATATGTTATAAGCAAACACATAATATATTGTAACAATTTTTATATTTTTATCGTAGCAGTGTTTGTGTAGGTAAACCGAAAATTATTTTTAGTAATATATACACAAAAAATACTTTTTCTTGGATAGCTGCTTTTTAGTTCTCGATGGTATCTACGAGGCGAGACAATCTGAACGACGCGCCAAGAGTGTCTCGCCTCGTAGATATCCACCGATATGTTATAAGCAAACACATAATATATTGTAACAAATTTTATATTTTTTTCGTAGCAGTGTTTGTGTAGGTAAACCGAAAATTATTTTTAGTAATATATACACAAAAAATACTTTTTCTCGGATGGTTGCTTTTTAGTTCTCGATGGATATCTACGAGGCGAGACAATCTCAGCGACGCGCCGAGCGTGTCTCGCCTCGAAGGTTATCCGCGACAATAATCAATCGCTGAAGGCTTCCAAGAAAAAGTAATTTTGTGTATATATGACTAAAAATAATTTTCGGTTTACCTACGCAAACACTGCTATAATAAAAATATAAAATTTGTTACAATATATTATGTGTTTGCTTGTAACATATCAGTGGATATCTACGAGGCGAGACACTCTCGGCGCGTCGTTCAGATTGTCTCGCCTCGTAGATATCCATCGAAAACTAAAAAGCAGCCATCCAAGAAAAAGAATTTTTTGTGTATATATTACTAAAAATAATTTTCGGTTTACCTACACAATCACTGCTATAAAAAAATATAAAATCTGTTACAATATATTATGTGTTTGCTTATAACATATCAGTGGATATCTACGAGGCGAGACACTCTCGACGCCTCGTTCAGATTGTCTCGCCTCGTAGATATCCATCGAGTACTAAAAAGCAGCCATCCAAGAAAAAGAATTGTTTGTGTACATATTACTAAAAATAATTTTCGGTTTACCTACACAAACACTGCTATAAAAAAAATATAAAATTTGATACAATATATTATGTGTTTGCTTATAACATATCAATGGATATCTACGAGGCGAGACACTCTCGGCGCGTAGTTCAGATTGTCTCGCCTCGTAGATATCCATCGAGAGCTAAAATGCAACCATCCGAGAAAAAGTATTTTTTGTGTATAAATTCCTAAAAATAATTTTCGGTTTACCTACACAATCACTGCTATAAAACTAATGTAAAATATGTTACAATATATTATGTGTTTGCTTATAACATATCAGTGGATATCTACGAGGCGAGACACTCTCGGCGCGTCTTTCAGATTGTCTCGCCTCGTAGATACCATCGAGAACTAAAAAGCAGCCATCCGAACAAAACTATTTTTTGTGTATATATTACTAAAAATAATTTTCGGTTTACCTACACAATCACTGCTATAAAAAAATATAAAATTTGTTACAATATATTATGTGTTTGCTTATAACATATCAGTGGATATCTACGAGGCGAGACACTCTCGGCGCGTCGTTCAGATTGTCTCGCCTCGTAGATACCATCGAGAACTAAAAAGCAGCCATCCGAGCAAAAGTATTTCTTGTGTATATATTACTAAAAATAATTTTCGGTTTACCTACACAAACACTGCTATAAAAAAAATGCATAATTTGTTACAATATATTATGTGTTTGATTATAACATATATCAGTGGATATCTACGAGGCGAGACACTCTCGACGCCTCGTTCAGATTGTCTCGCCTCGTAGATATCCATCGAGTACTAAAAAGCAGCCATCCAAGAAAAAGAATTGTTTGTGTACATATTACTAAAAATAATTTTCGGTTTACCTACACAAACACTGCTATAAAAAAAATGTAAAATTTGTTACAATATATTATGTGTTTGCTTATAACATATTGGTGGATACCTACGAGGCGAGACACTCTCGGCACGTCGTTCAGATTGTCTCGTCTCGTAGATATCCATCGAGAGCTAAAATGCAACCATCCGAGAAAAAGTATTTTTTGTGTATATATTACTAAAAATAATTTTCGGTTTACCTACACAATCACTGCTATAAAACAAATATAAAATTTGATACAATGTATTATGTGTTGGCTTATAACATATCAATGGATATCTACGAGGCGAGACACTCTCGGCGCGTCGTTCAGATTGTCTCGCCTCGTAGATACCATCGAGAACTAAAAAGCAGCTATCCAAGAAAAAGTATTTTTTGTGTATATAGGGGAAGCCCGGGCAAGACGGACCCCTTAAGGAAAAACGAATAAAAAATGGACTAAACAACAAAACATACGATCAATAAAAATTTTTTCGTGAAGTAGGAATCAGAACAATGAAGTACGTGCAAGTATATCGATATATTATAACTTAAGCATATAATAAAAAATTGTTGAAAAAATTGTGAAATTTCGAGGCCTTCGAAAATGCCCGGGCAAAACGGACACCCTCAGGAAAAATCAATAAAAATTGGTTAAATAAGGAATTTTGAACATATTTATATTTTTAAACATCATTTACTAACAAAAATAGATTATTATATAAATTACTTTTATAGAAACATTAACAGTAAAGAAAGGAAATTTTTTTTTTATAAATATAGTACATTAATCGTCGCATTCTTCGCAAAAATGACTACCATATCCTTTGTATGGTGAATAATTTTCATGAGCCCACTTTTTACACTGATTGCATTGAATCCAATCTTCAGTGGGAGGCTCTACATATTTCTCATAACAAATTAAACAATAGAAATCTTCATGAATACATAATTGCCATATGACCGTCTTGCCCGGACCATCTTGCCCGGAATGGATATAATGACTTTTTTTTTTAAAATTAGTAAAAAACAAAATTAATATGGGCTCTAACCTGTGTCTTTTTTTAAAACTTGTTAAATACAATAGCCTGACACTATTTATTTATTAATTTAATAATTTGTGTGAAAAATAAGTTTACTTTCTTACCTTGATACAATCGTAAGGATTCAGACGAAAATCAATATTTGTTTTTTGACGATGTTACCATCGAGACCGGCGCGGACGTACTGAAATTTAAATACTAGTAACACAAACAATATATTTGAATTTTTTCGGAATTTTCCGAACAGCCATATTAAAAATAGAGGGGGGTGACCGTCTTGCCCAGTATGACCGTCTTGCCCGGGCTTCCCCTATTACTAAAAATAATTTTCGGTTTACCTACACAATCACTGCTATAAAAAAATATAAAATCTGTTACAATATATTATGTGTTTGCTTATAACATATCAGTGGATATCTACGAGGCGAGACACTCTCGGCGCGTCGTTCAGATTGTCTCGCCTCGTAGATACCATCGAGAACTAAAAAGCAGCCATCCGAGCAAAAGTATTTTTTGTGTATATATTACTAAAAAGTATTTTTTTGTATATATTTCAAAAAAGTATTTTTTGTGTATATATTACTAAAAATAATTTTTGGTTTACCTACACAAACACTGCTATAAAAAAATGTATAATTTGTTACAATATATTATGTGTTTGTTTATAACATAAATCAGTGGATATCTACGAGGCGAGACACTCTCGGCGCGTCGTTCAGATTGTCTCTCCTCGTAGATATCCACTGATATGTTATAAGCAATCACATAATATATTGTAACAAATTTTATATTTTTTTCGTAGCAGTGTTTGTGTAGGTAAACCAAAATTATTTTTAGTAATATATACACAAAAAATACTTTTTCTTGGATAGCTGCTTTTTAGTTGTCGATGGTATCTACGAGGCGAGACAATCTGAACGACGCGCCGAGAGTGTCTCGCCTCGTAGATATCCACTGATATGTTATAAGCAAACACATAATATATTGTAACAAATTTTATATTTTTTTATAGCAGTGATTGTGTAGGTAAACCGAAAATTATTTTTAGTAATATATACACAAAAAATTCTTTTTCTTGGATGGCTGCTTTTTAGTTTTCGATGGATATCTACGAGGCGAGACAATCTGAACGACGCGCCGAGAGTGTCTCGCCTCGTAGATATCCACTGATATGTTACAAGCAAACACATAATATATTGTAACAAATTTTATATTTTTATTATAGCAGTGTTTGCGTAGGTAAACCGAAAATTATTTTTAGTCATATATACACAAAATTACTTTTTCTTGGAAGCCTTCAGCGATTGTTTATTGTCGCCGATAATCTTCGAGGCGAGACACGCTCGGGGCGTCGCTGAGATTGTCTCGCCTCGCAGGTATCCGTCGAATAGCTATTAAATTATTACTAATTACTGCACAATGTTATGGAGTGGTATCGATTTTTATTTTCTTTCTATCATTTTGTCCTTATTGATATTTTGAAATTTTCGGTTACTATATAGCCAACGTTAAACTATCCGAATTGACATAAAAAAACCAACAAAATACGGTATTTCAAATAAAAGTGTTAAAAGTGGCAGCACATTCTTTTTTAGAACTGACGCATAATGGAGAAACGTTTATTTCCATCCCTAATATATGATACTAGCTTTCTACCGTCTTAGTATTCATCGTATTTTTCTTTTAATTTTTTGTCGTGCACTTTTGTCTGCTTTTTTAGTATTCCAACTTTTACCAATATCATGAACTTATATATCTGCACCGCATATCTTAGGACATAGTCCTGTTTTTACAATATTATATTAAATCGTTGATGCCTGTTGACAAAGAGAGGTTATGTTTCAACACGAATTTTTCAAATTTAACAATATTTTATCATAAATTCAACTTTGGTACTTGTAATTTACTTTAAATCTATACTAAAAATGTACCTCTATCCCGTTTTGTAGCTGTCATTATGTTAAGTAATTCGAATTAAACAAATAATGCACCTAACATTCAGTGTTGGTACAGTACAATGTATTTGAAAGTACGATGTGCGTGCGGTAAACGGCCCGATCGTGCACGGACCTCCTATAGAATCCGTCGCCTATTCCACCACGAATGAAATAAGACATAGCTGGAAACGCTTAGCATCGCCACCTACTGGTGGATTTTCAAACTACGTAGCTAAACTTTTTCTTACTCTTCGGTCTGCTAAATTGCACATTTTTAGAAGGAATGAATATCTTTTTTATTTTTCAATTAATTTTTCAATCGATTATGTATTCCTCTAGTTTTTACTGAAAAATGATTCTAAGATAATGTAAAATGTTGCCTCTACTTTGTTTCTTGATGCTTGTAATTGCAATCTATATTTATTTCCATCACAAATATCTAGTACCAGCTTCCCAACGTCTTTGTATCAGTCGTATTTTTCAAATTATTTCTTTGTCGTACACTTTTGACTGTTTTTTTTAGTGTTCCAAGATTTATCAATATCGTGAAATTGTGCGTCTGCACTGTATTTGTTAGAAATCTATCCAGTTTTTACAAAATTCAATTAAATCGTTGTTGCCTGTTAACTAAAAGAGGTTATGTTTGAGATCGAATTTTTCAAATTATAAGCACATTTTAGCACAATTCAAACATTTGTACTTATAATTTATTTAATATATGTATTACAAATATGCCTCCACTGCGTTTATAGGTTATCATTGTATTAGATAATAGTAATAGGAGAAATAGTGCGTGTAATATACAGGTGTCGGCATAGTAGGATTTAATTCAGGTATGGCATCCCCTTAACTTAAATAAACGCGAGATTTCTGGATATAATTAAGATCCTAATTCCGTACAGATAACGATTTTTTTATATGCAATGTCCATTGTAATTCCTTGTCATATGTGCCATATTTGGTGTTGTAGGTTGCATTGTTTTGTGTTTTTAATTATTAATAAAGAACAATACAACAAACAAAACATGGTGGGCTTTTAATGAAAACAACTGTTGAGATATTACATTATGGTATAGCTTAAATAAACGTGATATTTCTGTATATAATTAAGAGAGTAATTCCGTACTGATGTCGAATTTTTTATGTGCAAGGTCCATTGTAATGCCTTGTCATATGTGCCATATTTTGTGTTGTATGTTGCATTGTTCTGTGTTTTTAAGTATAAATCAAGGAACAATACAACAAACAAAACAAAGTGGGTTTTAAATGAAGGCAACTGTTGAGATATTACAAGATGGTATAGCTTAAATAAACGTGATATTTCTGTATATAATTAAGAGAGTAATTCCGTACTGATGTCTAATTTTTTATGTGCAAGGTCCATTGTATAATGCCTTGTAATATGTGCCATATTTTGTGTTGTATGGTGCATTGTTTTGTGTTTTTAATTATAAATCAAGGAACAATACAACAAACAAAACATGGTGGGCTTTTAATGAAAACAGCTGTTGAGATATTACATGATGGTATAGCTTAAATAAACATAATATTACTCTATATAATTAAGAGAGTAATTTCGTACAGATGTCGAATTTTTTATGTGCAAGGTCCATTGTATAATGCCTTGTTATATGTGCCATATTTTGTGTTGTAAGTTGCATTGTTCTGTGTTTTTAATTATAGATCAAGGAACAACACAACAAACAAAACATAGTGGGCTTTTAATGAATACAACTGTTGAGATATTACATGATGGTTTAACTTAAATAAACGCGAGATTTCTGGATATAATTAAGATCCTAATTCCGTACAGATAACGATTTTTTTATATGCAATGTCCATTGTAATTCCTTGTCATATGTGCCATATTTGGTGTTGTAGGTTGCATTGTTTTGTGTTTTTAATTATTAATTAAGGAACAATACCACAAACAAAACATGGTGGGCTTTTAATCAAAACAACTGTTGAGATATTACATGATGGTATAGCTTAAATAAACGCGAGATTTCTGGATATAATTAAGAGAGTAATTCCGTACTGATGTCGAATTTTTTATGTGCAAGGTCCATTGTAATGCCTTGTCATATGTGCCATATTTTGTGTTGTATGTTGCATTGTTCTGTGTTTTTAAGTATAAATCAAGGAACAATACAACAAACAAAACAAGTGGGTTTTAATGAAGGCAACTGTTGAGATATTACAAGATGGTATAGCTTAAATAAACGCTGATATTTCTGTATATAATTAAGAGAGTAATTCCGTACTGATGTCGAATTTTTTATGTGCAAGGTCCATTGTAATGCCATGTCATATGTGCCATATTTTGTGTTGTATGTTGCATTGTTCGGTGTTTTTAATTATAGATCAAGGAACAATACAACAAACAAAACATGGTGGGCTTTTAATCAAAACAACTGTTGAGATATTACATGATGGTATAGCTTAATAAACGCTGATATTTCTGGATATAATTAAGAGAGTAATTCCGTACAGATGTCGAATTTTTTATGTGCAAGGTCCATTGTAATTCCTTGTCATATGTGCCATATTTTGTGTTGTATGTTGCATTGTTCTGTGTTTTTAATTATAAATCAAGGAACAATACAACAAACAAAACAAAGTGGGCTTTTAATGAAAGCAACTGTTGAGATATTACATGATGGTATAGCTTAATAAACGTGATATTTCTGTATATAATTAAGAGAGTAATTCCGTACAGATGTCGAATTTTTTATGTGCAAGGTCCATTGTAATTCCTTGTCATATGTGCCATATTTTGTGTTGTATGTTGCATTGTTCTGTGTTTTTAAGTATAAATCAAGGAACAATACAACAAACAAAACAAAGTGGTTTGAAAAAAGCAACTTTTGAGATATTATATAATGGTATAGCTTACATAAACGCGATATTTCTGGATATAATTAAGATCGTAATTCCGTACAGATGTCGAATTTTTTATGTTCAAGGGCCATTGTAATTCCTTGTCATTATGTGCCATATTTTGTGTTGTATGTTGCATTGTTCTGTGTTTTTAATTATAATCAAGGAACAATACAACAAACAAAACAATGGTGGCTTTTAATGAAAGCAACTGTTGAGATATTACATGATGGTATAGCTTAAATACACGCGAGATTTCTGGATATAATTAAGATAGTAATTCCGTACATGATGTCGAATTTTTTATGTGCAGAGGTCCATTGTAATTCCTTGTCATTTGTGCCATATTTTGTGTTGTATGTTGCATTGTTCTGTGTTTTTAATTATAATCAAGGAACAATACAACAAACAAAACAAAGTGGGTTTTAAATGAAGGCAACTGTTGAGATATTACATGATGGTATAGCTTAAATAAACGCGATATTTCTGGATATAATTAAGAGCGTAATTCCGTACATGATGTCGAATTTTTTATGTGCAAGGTCCATTGTAATGCCTTGTCATATGTGCCATATTTTGTGTTGTATGTTGCATTGTTCTGTGTTTTTAATTATAATCAAGGAACAATACAACAAACAAAACAATGGTGGGCTTTTAATCAAAAGCAACTGTTGAGATATTACATGATGGTATTGCTTATATAAACGCGATATTTCTGGATATAATTAAGATCGTAATTCCGTACTGATGTCGAATTTTTTATGTGCAAGGTCCATTGTAATGCCTTGTCATATGTGCCATATTTTGTGTTGTATGTTGCATTGTTCTGTGTTTTTAATTATAAATCAAGGAACAATACAACAAACAAAACAAGGTGGGCTTTAAATGAAAGCAACTGTTGAGATATTACATGATGGTATAGCTTAAATAAACGCTGATATTTCTGTATATAATTAAGAGAGTAATTCCGTACTGATGTCGAATTTTTTATGTGCAAGGTCCATTGTAATTCCTTGTCATTTGCGCCATATTTTGTGTTGTATGTTGCATTGTTCTGTGTTTTTAATTATAGATCAAGGAACAATACAACAAACAAAACATGGTGGGCTTTTAATGAAAACAACTGTTGAGATATTACATGATGGTATAGCTTAATAAACGCGATATTTCTGGATATAATTAAGATCGTAATTCCGTACAGATGTCGAATTTTTTTATGTGCGAGGTCCATTGTAATTCCTTGTCATATGTGCCATATTTTGTGTTGTATGTTGCATTGTTCTGTGTTTTTAATTATAATCAAGGAACAATACAACAAACAAAACATGGTGGGCTTTTAATGAAAACAACTGTTGAGATATTACATGATGGTATAGCTTAAATAAACGTGATATTTCTGTATATAATTAAGAGAGTAATTCCGTACTGATGTCGAATTTTTTATGTGCGAGGTCCATTGTAATTCCTTGTCATTTGTGCCATATTTTGTGTTGTATGTTGCATTGTTCTGTGTTTTTAAATATAAATCAAGGAACAATACAACAAACAAAACAAAGTGGATTTGAAAAAAGCAACTTTTGAGATATTATATAATGGTATTGCTTACATAAACGCGATATTTCTGGATATAATTAAGATCGTAATTCCGTACAGATGTCGAATTTTTTATGTTCGAGGGCCATTGTAATTCCTTGTTATATGTGCCATATTTTGTGTTGTATGTTGCATTGTTCTGTGTTTTTAAGTATAAATCAAGGAACAATACAACAAACAAAACAAAGTGGATTTGAAAAAAAGCAACTTTTGAGATATTATATAATGGTATTGCTTACATAAACGCGATATTTCTGGATATAATTAAGATCGTAATTCCGTACAGATGTCGAATTTTTTATGTTCGAGGGCCATTGTAATTCCTTGTTTTATGTGCCATATTTTGTGTTGTATGTTGCATTGTTCTGTGTTTTTAATTATAAATCAAGGAACAATACAACAAACAAAACAAGTGGGTTTTAATGAAAGCAACTGTTGAGATATTACTATGATGGTATTAGCTTAATAAACGCGATATTTCTGGATATAATTAAGATCGTAATTCCGTACAGATGTCGAATTTTTTTATGTGCAAGGTCCATTGTAATGCCTTGTCATATGTGCCATATTTTGTGTTGTATGTTGCATTGTTCTGTGTTTTTAATTATAAATCAAGGAACAATACAACAAACAAACAAGTGGGCTTTTAATGAAAACAGCTGTTGAGATATTACATGATGGTATAGCTTAAATAAACATAATATTACTCTATATAATTAAGAGAGTAATATCGTACAGATGTCGAATTTTTTATGTGCAAGGTCCATTGTATAGTGCCTTGTAATATGTGCCATATTTTGTGTTGTATGTTGCATGGTTTTGTGTTTTTAATTATAAATCAAGGAACAATACAACAAACAAAACATGGTGGGATTTTAATGAAAACAGCTGTTGAGATATTACATGATGGTATAGCTTAAATAAACATAATATTACTGTATATAATTAAGAGAGTAATTTCGTACAGATGTCGAATTTTTTATGTGCAAGGTCCATTGTATAGTGCCTTGTAATATGTGCCATATTTTGTGTTGCATGTTGCATTGTTTTGTGTTTTTAATTATAAATCAAGGAACAATACAACAAACAAAACAAAGTGGATTTGAAAAAAAGCAACTTTTGAGATATTATATAATGGTATTGCTTACATAAACGCGATATTTGTGGATATAATTAAGAGAGTAATTCCGTACTGATGTCGAATTTTTTATGTGCAAGGTCCATTGTAATGCCTTGTCATATGTGCCATATTTTGTGTTGTATGTTGCATTGTTCTGTGTTTTTAAGTATAAATCAAGGAACAATACAACAAACAAAACAAAGTGGGTTTTAAATGAAGGCAACTGTTGAGATATTATATGATGGTATTGCTTATTTAAACGCGATATTTCTGGATATAATTAAGATCGTAATTCCGTACAGATGTCGAATTTTTTATGTGCGAGGTCCATTGTAATTCCTTGTCATTTGTACCATATTTTGTGTTGTATGTTGCATTGTTCTGTGTTTTTAATTATTAATCAAGGAACAATACAACAAACAAAACATGGTGGGCTTTTAATGAAAACAACTGTTGAGATATTACATGATGGTATAGCTTAATTAAACGTGATATTTCTGTATATAATTAAGAGAGTAATTTCGTACAGATGTCGAATTTTTTATGTGCGAGGTCCATTGTAATTCCTTGTTTTATGTGCCATTTTTTGTGTTGTATGTTGCATTGTTCTGTGTTTTTAAATATAAATCAAGGAACAATACAACAAACTAAACAAAGTGGATTTGAAAAAAAGCAACTTTTGAGATATTATATAATGGTATTGCTTACATAAACGCGATATTTCTGGATATAATTAAGATCGTAATTCCGTACAGATGTCGAATTTTTTATGTTCGAGGGCCATTGTAATTCCTTGTTTTATGTGCCATATTTTGTGTTGTATGTTGCATTGTTCTGTGTTTTTAATATAAATCAAGGAACAATACAACAAACAAAACAAAGTGGGATTTTAAATGAAAGCAACTGTTGAGATATTATATGATGGTATTGCTTACATAAACGCGATATTTCTGGATATAATTAAGATCGTAATTCCGTACAGATGTCGAATTTTTTATGTGCGAGGTCCATTGTAATTCCTTGTTCATGTGCCATATTTTGTGTTGTATGTTGCATTGTTCTGTGTTTTTAAGTATAAATCAAGGAACAATACAACAAACAAAACAAAGTGGGTTTTAAATGAAGGCAACTGTTGAGATATTATATGATGGTATTGCTTATATAAACGCGATATTTCTGGATATAATTAAGATCGTAATTCCGTACAGATGTCGAATTTTTTATGTGCGAGGTCCATTGTAATTCCTTGTCATTTGTGCCATATTTTGTGTTGTATGTTGCATTGTTCTGTGTTTTTAATTATAATCAAGGAACAATACAACAAACAAACAAGTGGGCTTTTAATAAAAGCAACTTTTGAGATATTATATGATGGTATTGCTTAAATAAACGCGATATTTCTGGATATAATTAAGATCGTAATTCCGTACAGATGTCGAATTTTTTATGTGCAAGGTCCATTGTAATTCCTTGTCATTATGTGCCATATTTTGTGTTGTATGTTGCATTGTTCTGTGTTTTTAATTATAAATCAAGGAACAATACAACAAACAAAACAAAGTGGGTTTTAAATGAAGGCAACTGTTGAGATATTATATGATGGTATTGCTTATATAAACGCGATATTTCTGGATATAATTAAGATCGTAATACCGTACAGATGTCGAATTTTTTATGTGCGAGGTCCATTGTAATTCCTTGTCATTTGCGCCATATTTTGTGTTGTATGTTGCATTGTTCTGTGTTTTTAATTATAAATCAAGGAACAATACAACAAACAAAACAAAGTGGGCTTTTAATGAAAACAACTGTTGAGATATTACATGATGGTATAGCTTAAATAAACGTGATATTTCTGTATATAATTAAGAGAGTAATTCCGTACTGATGTCGAATTTTTTATGTGCAAGGTCCATTGTAATGCCTTGTCATATGTGCCATATTTTGTGTTGTATGTTGCATTGTTCTGTGTTTTTAAGTATAAATCAAGGAACAATACAACAAACTAAACAAAGTGGATTTGAAAAAAAGCAACTTTTGAGATATTATATAATGGTATTGCTTACATAAACGCGATATTTCTGGATATAATTAAGATCGTAATTCCGTACAGATGTCGAATTTTTTATGTTCGAGGGCCATTGTAATTCCTTGTTTTATGTGCCATATTTTGTGTTGTATATTGCATTGTTCTGTGTTTTTAAGTATAAATCAAGGAACAATACAACAAACAAAACAAAGTGGGTTTTAAATGAAGGCAACTGTTGAGATATTATATGATGGTATTGCTTATATAAACGCGATATTTCTGGATATAATTAAGATCGTAATACCGTACAGATGTCGAATTTTTTATGTGCAAGGTCCATTGTAATGCCTTGTCATATGTGCCATATTTTGTGTTGTATGTTACATTGTTCTGTGTTTTTAAGTATAAATCAAGGAACAATACAACAAACAAAACAAAGTGGGTTTTAATGAAAGGCAACTGTTGAGATATTACAAGATGGTATAGCTTAAATAAACGTGATATTTCTGGATATAATTAAGATCGTAATTCCGTACAGATGTCGAATTTTTTATGTGCAAGGTCCATTGTAATTCCTTGTCATTTGTGCCATATTTTGTGTTGTATGTTGCATTGTTCTGTGTTTTTAATTATAAATCAAGGAACAATACAACAAACAAAACAAAGTGGGTTTTAATGAAAAGCAACTGTTGAGATATTATATAATGGTATTGCTTATATAAACGCGATATTTCTGGATATAATTAAGATCGTAATTCCGTACAGATGTCGAATTTTTTATGTGCGAGGTCCATTGTAATTCCTTGTCATTTGTGCCATATTTTGTGTTGTATGTTGCATTGTTCTGTGTTTTTAATTATAAATCAAGGAACAATACAACAAACAAACAAAGTGGGCTTTTAAATGAAGCAACTGTTGAGATATTATATGATGGTATTAGCTTAATAAACGTGATATTTCTGTATATAATTAAGATCGTAATTCCGTACTGATGTCGAATTTTTTATGTGCAAGGTCCATTGTAATTCCTTGTCATTTGCGCCATATTTTGTGTTGTATGTTGCATTGTTCTGTGTTTTTAATTATAGATCAAGGAACAATACAACAAACAAAACATGGTGGGCTTTTAATGAAAACAACTGTTGAGATATTACATGATGGTATAGCTTAAATAAACGCGATATTTCTGGATATAATTAAGATCCTAATTCCGTACAGATAACGATTTTTTTATATGCAATGTCCATTGTAATTCCTTGTCATATGTGCCATATTTGGTGTTGTAGGTTACATTGTTCTGTGTTTTTAATTATAGATCAAGGAACAATACAACAAACAAAACATGGTGGGCTTTTAATGAAAACAACTGTTGAGATTTTACATGATGGTTTAACTTAAATAAACGCGAGATTTCTGGATATAATTAAGATCCTAATTCCGTACAGATAACGATTTTTTTATATGCAATGTCCATTGTAATTACTTGTCATTTGTGCATATTTTGTGTTGTATGGTGCATTGTTTTGTGTTTTTAATTATAATCAAGGAACAATACAACAAACAAAACAAGTGGGCTTTGAAATGAAAAGCAACTTTTGAGATATTATATAATGGTATAGCTTACATAAACGCGATATTTCTGGATATAATTAAGATCGTAATTCCGTACTGATGTCTAATTTTTTATGTGCAAGGTCCATTGTATAATGCCTTGTAATATGTGCCATATTTTGTGTTGTATGTTGCATTGTTCTGTGTTTTTAATTATAAATCAAGGAACAATACAACAAACAAAACAAAGTGGATTTGAAAAAAGCAACTTTTGAGATATTATATAATGGTATTGCTTACATAAACGCGATATTTCTGGATATAATTAAGATCGTAATTCCGTACAGATGTCGAATTTTTTATGTGCGAGGTCCATTGTAATTCCTTGTCTTATGTGCCATATTTTGTGTTGTATGTTGCATTGTTCTGTGTTTTTAAGTATAAATCAAGGAACAATACAACAAACTAAACAAAGTGGATTTGAAAAAAAGCAACTTTTGAGATATTATATAATGGTATTGCTTACATAAACGCGATATTTCTGGATATAATTAAGATCGTAATTCCGTACAGATGTCGAATTTTTTATGTGCGAGGTCCATTGTAATTCCTTGTTTATGTGCCATATTTTGTGTTGTATGTTGCATTGTTCTGTGTTTTTAAGTATAAATCAAGGAACAATACAACAAACAAAACAAAGTGGGTTTTAAATGAAGGCAACTGTTGAGATATTATATGATGGTATTGCTTATATAAACGCGATATTTCTGGATATAATTAAGATCGTAATTCCGTACAGATGTCGAATTTTTTATGTGCGAGGTCCATTGTAATTCCTTGTCATTATGTGCCATATTTTGTGTTGTATGTTGCATTGTTCTGTGTTTTTAATTATAAATCAAGGAACAATACAACAAACAAAACAAAGTGGGCTTTTAATGAAAGCAACTGTTGAGATATTACATGATGGTATTACTTAAATAAACGCGATATTTCTGGATATAATTAAGATCGTAATTCCGTACAGATGTCGAATTTTTTTATGTGCAAGGTCCATTGTAATTCCTTGTCATATGTGCCATATTTTGTGTTGTATGTTGCATTGTTCTGTGTTTTTAAGTATAAATCAAGGAACAATACAACAAACTAAACAAAGTGGATTTGAAAAAAAGCAACTTTTGAGATATTATATAATGGTATTGCTTACATAAACGCGATATTTCTGGATATAATTAAGATCGTAATACCGTACAGATGTCGAATTTTTTATGTGCGAGGGTCCATTGTAATTCCTTGTCATTTGCGCCATATTTTGTGTTGTATGTTGCATTGTTCTGTGTTTTTAATTATAAATCAAGGAACAATACAACAAACAAAACAAAGTGGGTTTTAAATGAAGGCAACTGTTGAGATATTATATGATGGTATTGCTTATTTAAACGCGATATTTCTGGATATAATTAAGATCGTAATTCCGTACAGATGTCGAATTTTTTATGTGCGAGGTCCATTGTAATTCCTTGTCATTATGTGCCATATTTTGTGTTCTATGTTGCATTGTTCTGTGTTTTTAATTATTAATCAAGGAACAATACAACAAACAAAACAAGTGGGCTTTTAATGAAAACAACTTTTGAGATATTATATATGGTATTGCTTACATAAACGGGATATTTCTGGATATAATTAAGATCGTAATTCCGTACTGATGTACGAATTTTTTATGTGCAATGTCCATTGTATAATGCCTTGTAATATGTGCCATATTTTGTGTTGTATGTTGCATTGTTTTGTGTTTTTAATTATAATCAAGGAACAATACAACAAACAAAACATGGTGGGCTTTTAATGAAAACAACTGTTGAGATATTACATGATGGTATAGCTTAAATAAACGTGATATTTCTGTATATAATTAAGAGAGTATTCCGTACTGATGTCGAATTTTTTATGAGCAAGGTCCATTGCTAATGCCTTGTCATATGTGCCATATTTTGTGTTGTATGTTGCATTGTTCTGTGTTTTTAAGTATAATCAAGGAACAATACAACAAACAAAACAATGGTGGGCTTTAATGAAAAGCAACTGTTGAGATATTACATGATGGTATAGCTTAATTAAACGTGATATTTCTGTATATAATTAAGATAGTAATTCGTACAGATGTCGAATTTTTTTATGTGCAAGGTCCATTGTAAGTTCCTTGTCATATGTGCCATATTTTGTGTTGTATGTTGCATTGTTCTGTGTTTTTAAATATAAATCAAGGAACAATACAACAAACTAAACAAAGTGGATTTGAAAAAAAGCAACTTATGAGATATTATATAATGGTATTGCTTACATAAACGCGATATTTCTGGATATAATTAAGATCGTAATTCCGTACAGATGTCGAATTTTTTATGTTCGAGGGCCATTGTAATTCCTTGTTTTATGTGCCATATTTTGTGTTGTATGTTGCATTGTTCTGTGTTTTTAAGTATAAATCAAGGAACAATACAACAAACAAAAAAGTGGGTTTTAAATGAAGGCAACTGTTGAGATATTATATGATGGTATTGCTTATATAAACGCGATATTTCTGGATATAATTAAGATCGTAATTCCGTAAAGATGTCGAATTTTTTATGTGCGAGGTCCATTGTAATTCCTTGTCCTTTGCGCCATATTTGGTGTTGTATGTTGCATTGTTCTGTGTTTTTAATTATAGATCAAGGAACAATACAACAAACAAAACATGGTGGCCTTTTAATGAAAACAACTGTTGAGATATTACATGATGGTATAGCTTAAATAAACGTGATATTTCTGTATATAATTAAGAGAGTAATTTCGTACAGATGTCGAATTTTTTATGTGCAAGGACCATTGTATAATGCCTTGTCATATGTGCCATATTTTGTGTTGTATGTTGCATTGTTCTGTGTTTTTAATTATAGATCAAGGAACAATACAACAAACTAAACAAAGTGGATTTGAAAAAAAGCAACTTTGAGATATTATATAATGGTATTGCTTACATAAACGCGATATTTCTGGATATAATTAAGATCGTAATTCCGTACAGATGTCGAATTTTTTATGTTCGAGGGCCATTGTAATTCCTTGTTTTATGTGCCATATTTTGTGTTGTATATTGCATTGTTCTGTGTTTTTAAGTATAAATCAAGGAACAATACAACAAACAAAACAAAGTGGGTTTTAAATGAAGGCAACTGTTGAGATATTATATGATGGTATTGCTTATATAAACGCGATATTTCTGGATATAATTAAGATCGTAATACCGTACAGATGTCGAATTTTTTATGTGCGAGGTCCATTGTAATTCCTTGTCATTTGCGCCATATTTTGTGTTGTATGTTGCATTGTTCTGTGTTTTTAATTATAAATCAAGGAACAATACAACAAACAAAACAAAGTGGGCTTTTAATGAAAACAACTGTTGAGATATTGCATGATGGTATAGCTTAAATAAACGTGATATTTCTGTATATAATTAAGAGAGTAATTCCGTACTGATGTCGAATTTTTTATGTGCAAGGTCCATTGTAATGCCTTGTCATATGTGCCATATTTTGTGTTGTATGTTGCATTGTTCTGTGTTTTTAAGTATAAATCAAGGAACAATACAACAAACTAAACAAAGTGGATTTGAAAAAAAGCAACTTTTGAGATATTATATAATGGTATTGCTTACATAAACGCGATATTTCTGGATATAATTAAGATCGTAATACCGTACAGATGTCGAATTTTTTATGTGCGAGGTCCATTGTAATTCCTTGTCATTTGCGCCATATTTTGTGTTGTATGTTGCATTGTTCTGTGTTTTTAATTATAAATCAAGGAACAATACAACAAACAAAACAAAGTGGGTTTTAAATGAAGGCAACAGTTGACATATTACATGATGGTATAGCTTAAATAAACGCACTGTTTTTGGATATAATTAAGAGTGTAATTCTGTACAGATGTCGAATTTTTTATGTGCAACGTCCATTGTAATGCCTTGTCATATGTGCGATATTTTGTGTTGTATGGTGCATTGGTTTGTGTTTTTAATTATAAATCAAGGAACAATACAACAAACAAATCAAAGAGGGTTTTAAATGAAGGCAACAGTTGACATATTACATGATGGTATAGCTTCTTTCCATCCACACAATATGGCACATATGACATGGGCATTATACAATGGACCTTGCACATAAAAAATTCGACATCTGTACGAAATTACTCTCTTAATTATATACAGAAATATCACGTTTATTTAAGCTATACCATCATGTAATATCTCAACAGTTGATTTCATTAAAAGCCCACCATGTTTTGTTTGTTGTACTGTTTCTTGATTTATAATTAAAAATACAGAACAATGCAACATACAACACAAATGATGGCACATATGACAAGACATTACAATAGACCTTGCACATAAAAAATTCGACATCTGTACGGAATTACTCTCTTAATTATATCCAGAAACATTGCGTTTATTTAAGCTATACCATCATGTAATATCTCAACAGTTGTTTTCATTAAAAGACAACCATGTTTTGTTTGTTGTATTATTCCTTGTCTTAAAATTAAAAACTCAAAACAATGACAAGGCATTTTACAATGGACCTTGCACATAAAAAGTTCGACATTTGTACGAAATTACTCTCTTAATTATATACAGAAATATCACGTTTAATTAAGCTATACCATCATGTATTATCTCAACAGTTGTTTTCATTAAAAGCCCACTTTGTTTTGTTTGTTGTATTGTTTCTTGATTTATAATTAAAAACACAAAACAATGCAACATACAACACAAAATATGGTACATATGACAAGGAATTACAATGGACCTCACACATAAAAAATTCGAAATCTGTACGGAATTATTTTCTTAATTATATCCAGAAATATCGCGTTTATTTAGGCTGTACCATCATGTAAGGTCTCAACAGTTGCTTTCATTTAAAACCCACCATATTTTGTTTGTTGTATTGTTCCCTGATTTATAATTAAAAACACAACACAAAATATGGCACATATGACAAGGCATTATACAATGGACCTTGCACATAAAAAATTCGACATCTGTACGAAATTACTCTCTTAATTATATCCAGAAATATCGCGTTTATTTAAGCTGTACCATCATGTAATATCTCAACAGTTGCTTTCATTTCAAACCTTCTTTGTTTTGTTTGTTGTATTGTTTCTTGATTTATAATTAAAAACACAGAACAATGCAACATACAACACAAAATATGGCACATATGACAAGGCATTATACAATGGACCTTGCACATAAAAAATTCGACATCTGTACGAAATTACTCTCTTAATTATATACAGAAATATCACGTTTATTTAAGCTATACCATCATGTAATATCTCAACAGTTGATTTCATTAAAAGCCCACCATGTTTTGTTTGTTGTACTGTTTCTTGATTTATAATTGAAAATACAGAACAATGCAACATACAACACAAATGATGGCACATATGACAAGACATTACAATGGACCTTGCATAAAAAAAATTCGACATCTGTACGGAATTACTCTCTTAATTATATCCAGAAACATTGCGTTTATTTAAGCTATACCATCATGTAATATCTCAACAGTTGTTTTCATTAAAAGACAACCATGTTTTGTTTGTTGTATTGTTCCTTGGCTTATAATTAAAAACTCAAAACAATGCAACATACAACACAATATATGGCACATATGACAAGGCATTATACAATGGACCTTGCACATAAAAAATTCGACATCTGTACGAAATTACACTCTTAATTATATACAGAAATATCACGTTTATTTAAGCTATACCATCATGTAATATCTCAACAGTTGCCTTTATTTAAAACCCACTTTGTTTTGTTTGCTGTATTGTTCCTTGATTTATAATTAAAAACACAGAACAATGCAACATACAACACAAAATATGGCATAAATGACAAGGAATTACAATGGACCTTGCACATAAAAAATTCGACATCTGTAAGGCATTACGATCTAAATTATATCCAGAAATATCGCGTTTATTTAAGTTAAACCATCATGTAATATCTCAACAGTTGCCTTCATTTAAAACCCACTTTGTTTTGTTTGTTGTATTGTTCCTTGATTTATACTTAAAAACACAAAACAATGCAACATACAACACAAAATATGGCACATATGACAAGGCATTATACAATGGAACTTGCACATAAAAAATTCGACATCTGTTCGAAATTACTCTCTTAATTATATACAGAAATATCACGTTTAATTAAGCTATACCATCATGTATTATCTCAACAGTTGTTTTCATTAAAAGCCCACTTTGTTTTGTTTGTTGTATTGTTTCTTGATTTATAATTAAAAACACAGAACAATGCAACATACAACACAAAATATGGTACATATGACAAGGAATTACAATGGACCTCACACATAAAAAATTCGAAATCTGTACGGAATTATTTTCTTAATTATATCCAGAAATATCGCGTTTATTTAGGCTGTACCATCATGTAAGGTCTCAACAGTTGCTTTCATTTAAAACCCACCATATTTTGTTTGTTGTATTGTTCCCTGATTTATAATTAAAAACACAAAACAATGCAATATACAACACAAAATATGGCACATATGACAAGGCATTATACAATGGACCTTGCACATAAAAAATTCGACATCTGTACGAAATTACTCTCTTAATTATATCCAGAAATATCGCGTTTATTTAAGCTGTACCATCATGTAATATCTCAACAGTTGCTTTCATTTTAAACCTTCTTTGTTTTGTTTGTTGTATTGTTTCTTGATTTATAATTAAAAACACAGAGCAATGCAACATACAGCACAAAATATGGCACATATGACAAGGCATTATACAATGGACCTTGCACATAAAAAATTCGACATTTGTACGAAATTACTCTCTTAATTATATACAGAAGTATCGCGTTTATTTAAACTATACCATCATGTAATATCTCAACAGTTGCTTTCATTAACAGCCCACCATGTTTTGTTTGTTGTATTGATCCTTGATCTATAATTAAAAACACAAAACAATGCAACATACAACACAAAATATGGCACATATGACAAGGCATTATACAATGGAACTTGCACATAAAAAATTCGACATCTGTACGAAATTACTCTCATAATTATATACAGAAATATCACGTTTAATTAAGCTATACCATCATGTATTATCTCAACAGTTGTTTTCATTAAAAGCCCACTTTGTTTTGTTTGTTGTATTGTTTCTTGATTTATAATTAAAAACACAGAACAATGCAACATACAACACAAAATATGGCACATATGACAAGGCATTATACAATGGACCTTGCACATAAAAAATTCGACATCTGTACGAAATTACTCTCTTAATTATATACAGAAATATCACGTTTATTTAAGCTATACCATCATGTAATATCTCAACAGTTGATTTCATTAAAAGCCCACCATGTTTTGTTTGTTGTACTGTTTCTTGATTTATAATTAAAAATACAGAACAATGCAACATACAACACAAATGATGGCACATATGACAAGACATTACAATGGAGCTTGCACATAAAAATTCGACATCTGTACGGAATATACATCTGTACTTATATGTGCCATATTTTGTGTTGTATGTTGCATTGTTTTGTGTTTTTAATTATAGATCAAGGAACAATACAACAAACAAAACATGGTGGGCTTTTAATGAAAACAACTGTTGATATATTACATGATGGTATAGCTTAAATAAACGCGAGATTTCTGGATATAATTAAGATCGTAATTCCGTACAGATGTCGAATTTTTTATGTTCGAGGGCCATTGTAATTCCTTGTTATATGTGCCATATTTTGTGTTGTATGTTGCATTGTTCTGTGTTTTTAATTATAGATCAAGGAACAATACAACAAACAAAACATTGTGGGCTTTTAATGAAAACAACTGTTGAGATATTGCATGATGGTATAGCTTAAATAAACGTGATATTCTGTATATAATTAAGAGAGTAATTCCGTACTGATGTCGAATTTTTTATGTGCAATGTCCATTGTATAATGCCTTGGCATATGTGCCATATTTTGTGTTGTATGTTGCATTGTTCTGTGTTTTTAATTATAGATCAAGGAACAATACAACAAACAAAACATTGTGGGCTTTTAATGAAAACAACTGTTGAGATATTACATGATGGTTTAACTTAAATAAACGCGAGATTTCTGGATATAATTAAGATCCTAATTCCGTACAGATAACGATTTTTTTATATGCAATGTCCATTGTAATTCCTTGTCATATGTGCCATATTTGGTGTTGTAGGTTGCATTGTTCTGTGTTTTTAATTATTAATCAAGGAACAATACAACAAACAAAACATAGTGGGCTTTTAATGAAAACAACTGTTGAGATATTGCATGATGGTATAGCTTAAATAAACGTGATATTTCTGTATATAATTAAGAGAGTAATTCCGTACTGATGTCGAATTTTTTATGTTCGAGGGCCATTGTAATTCCTTGTTATATGTGCCATATTATGTGTTGTATGTTGCATTGTTCTGTGTTTTTAATTATAGATCAAGGAACAATACAACAAACAAAACATTGTGGGCTTTTAATGAAAACAACTGTTGAGATATTACATGATGGTTTAACTTAAATAAACGCGAGATTTCTGGATATAATTAAGATCGTAATTCCGTACAGATGTCGAATTTTTTATGTTCGAGGGCCATTGTAATTCCTTGTTATATGTGCCATATTTTGTGTTGTATGTTGCATTGTTCTGTGTTTTTAATTATAGATCAAGGAACAATACAACAAACAAAACATTGTGGGCTTTTAATGAAAACAACTGTTGAGATATTGCATGATGGTATAGCTTAAATAAACGTGATATTTCTGTATATAATTAAGAGAGTAATTCCGTACTGATGTCGAATTTTTTATGTGCAAGGTCCATTGTAATTCCTTGTCATATGTGCCATATTTTGTGTTGTATGTTGCATTGTTCTGTGTTTTTAATTATAATCAAGGAACAATACAACAAACAAAACAAAGTGGGTTTTAAATGAAAGCAACTGTTGAGATATTATATAATGGTATTGCTTACATAAACGCGATATTTCTGGATATAATTAAGATCGTAATTCCGTACAGATGTCGAATTTTTTATGTGCAGAGGTCCATTGTAATGCCTTGTCATATGTGCCATATTTTGTGTTGTATGTTGCATTGTTCTGTGTTTTTAATTATAATCAAGGAACAATACAACAAACAAAACAATGTGGGCTTTTAATGAAAACAACTGTTGAGATATTACATGATGGTATAGCTTAATAAACGTGATATTTCTGTATATAATTAAAGAGTAATTCCGTACATGATGTCGAATTTTTTATGTGCGAGGTCCATTGTAATGCCTTGTCATATGTGCCATATTTTGTGTTGTATGTTGCATTGTTCTGTGTTTTTAATTATAATCAAGGAACAATACAACAAACAAACAAAGTGGGTTTGAAATGAAAGCAACTTTTGAGATATTATATATGGTATTGCTTACATAACGCGATATTTCTGGATATAATTAAGATCGTAATTCCGTACAGATGTCGAATTTTTTATGTGCAAGGTCCATTGTAATTCCTTGTCATTTGTGCCATATTTTGTGTTGTATGTTGCATTGTTCTGTGTTTTTAATTATTAATCAAGGAACAATACAACAAACAAAACAAAGTGGGTTTGAAAAAAAGCAACTTTGAGGATATATATAATGGTATTGCTTATATAAACGCGATATTTCTGGATATAATTAAGATCGTAATTCGTACAGATGTCGAATTTTTTATGTGCGAGGTCCATTGTAATTCCTTGTCATTGTGGCCATATTTTTGTGTTGTATGTTGCATTGTTCTGTGTTTTTAATTATAATCAAGGAACAATACAACAAACAAAACAAGGTGGGCTTTTAAATGAAAGCAACTGTTGAGATATTATATGATGGTATGCTTATATAAACGCGATATTTCTGGATATAATTAAGATCGTAATTCCGTACAGATGTCGAATTTTTTATGTGCGAGGTCCATTGTAATTCCTTGTCATATGTGCCATATTTGTGTTGTATGTTGCATTGTTCTGTGTTTTAATTATAATCAAGGAACAATACAACAAACAAAACAATGTGGGCTTTTAATGAAAGCAACTGTTGAGATATTACATGATGGTATAGCTTAAATAAACGTGATATTTCTGTATATAATTAAGAGAGTAATTCCGTACTGATGTCGAATTTTTTATGTGCAAGGTCCATTGTAATGCCTTGTCATATGTGCCATATTTTGTGTTGTATGTTGCATTGTTCTGTGTTTTTAATTATAGATCAAGGAACAATACAACAAACAAAACATGGTGGGCTTTTAAATGAAGGCAACTGTTGAGATATTATATAGATGGTATTAGCTTAATAAACGCGATATTTCTGGATATAATTAAGATCGTAATTCCGTACAGATGTCGAATTTTTTATGTGCGAGGTCCATTGTAATTCCTTGTCATATGTGCCATATTTTGTGTTGTATGTTGCATTGTTCTGTGTTTTTAATTATAAATCAAGGAACAATACAACAAACAAAACAAGGTGGGCTTTTAATGAAAAGCAACTGTTGAGATATTACATGATGGTATAGCTTAAATAAACGTGATATTTCTGTATATAATTAGATCGTAATTCCGTACAGATGTCGAATTTTTTATGTGCAAGGTCCATTGTAATGCCTTGTCATATGTGCCATATTTTGTGTTGTATGTTGCATTGTTCTGTGTTTTTAATTATAATCAAGGAACAATACAACAAACAAAACAAAGTGGGCTTTGAAATGAAAAGCAACTGTTGAGATATTATATAATGGTATTGCTTAAATAAACGCGATATTTCTGGATATAATTAAGATCGTAATTCCGTACAGATGTCGAATTTTTTATGTGCAAGGTCCATTGTAATTCCTTGTCATATGTGCCATATTTTGTGTTGTATGTTGCATTGTTCTGTGTTTTTAATTATAATCAAGGAACAATACAACAAACAAAACATGGTGGGCTTTTAATGAAAACAACTGTTGAGATATTACATGATGGTATAGCTTAATAAACGTGATATTTCTGTATATAATTAAGATAGTAATTCCGTACAGATGTCGAATTTTTTATGTGCAAGGTCCATTGTAATGCCTTGTCATATGTGCCATATTTTGTGTTGTATGTGCATTGTTCTGTGTTTTTAATTATAATCAAGGAACAATACAACAAACAAAACAAGTGGGCTTTTAATGAAAGCAACTGTTGAGATATTATATAATGGTATAGCTTAATAAACGTGATATTTCTGGATATAATTAAGATCGTAATTCCGTACAGATGTCGAATTTTTTTATGTGCGAAGGTCCATTGTAATTCCTTGTCTATTGCTGCCATATTTTGTGTTGTATGTTGCATTGTTCTGTGTTTTTAATTATAGATCAAGGAACAATACAACAAACAAAACAATGGTGGGCTTTTAATGAAAACAACTGTTGAGATATTACATGATGGTATAGCTTAAATAAACGTGATATTTCTGGATATAATTAAGATAGTAATTCCGTACATGATGTCGAATTTTTTTATGTGCAAGGTCCATTGTAATCCTTGTCATATGTGCCATATTTGTGTTGTATGTTGCATTGTTCTGTGTTTTTAAGTATAAATCAAGGAACAATACAACAAACAAAACAAGTGGGATTTGAAAGAAAGCAACTTTTGAGATATTATATAATGGTATTGCTTACATAAACGCGATATTTCTGGATATAATTAAGATCGTAATTCCGTACAGATGTCGAATTTTTTATGTGCGAGGTCCATTGTAATTCCTTGTTATATGTGCCATATTTTGTGTTGTATGTTGCATTGTTCTGTGTTTTTAATTATAAATCAAGGAACAATACAACAAACAAAACAAGGTGGGCTTTTAAATGAAAGCAACTGTTGAGATATTACATGATGGTATAGCTTAAATAAACGCGATATTTCTGGATATAATTAAGATAGTAATTCCGTACAGATGTCGAATTTTTTATGTGCAAGGTCCATTGTAATGCCTTGTATATGTGCCATATTTTGTGTTGTATGTTGCATTGTTCTGTGTTTTTAATTATAATCAAGGAACAATACAACAAACAAAACAAGTGGGTTTTAAATGAAAGCAACTGTTGAGATATTACATGATGGTATTAGCTTAAATAAACGCGATATTTCTGGATATAATTAAGATCGTAATTCCGTACAGATGTCGAATTTTTTATGTGCAAGGTCCATTGTAATGCCTTGTCATATGTGCCATATTTTGTGTTGTATGTTGCATTGTTCTGTGTTTTTAATTATAATCAAGGAACAATACAACAAACAAAACATGGTGGGCTTTAAATGAAAACAACTGTTGAGATATTACATGATGGTATTAGCTAAATAAACGGATATTTCTGGATATAATTAAGATCGTAATTCCGTACAGATGTCGAATTTTTTTATGTGCGAGGTCCAATTGTAATTCCTTGTCATATGGCCATATTGGTGTTGTATGTTGCATTGTGTGTGTTTTTAATTATAATCAAGGAACAATACAACAAACAAAACAAAGTGGGCTTTAATGAAAAGCAACTTTGAGATATTTATATAATGGTATTGCTTACATAAACGCGATATTTCTGGATATAATTAAGATCGTAATTCGTACAGATGTCGAATTTTTTATGTGCCGAGGTCCATTGTAATTCCTGTTATTATGTGCCATATTTTGTGTTGTATGTTGCATGTTCTGTGTTTTTAATTATAGATCAAGGAACAATACAACAACACAAAACATGGTGGGCTTTTAATGAAGCAACTTTTGAGATATTATATGAATGGTATTGCTTAAATAAACGCGATATTTCTGGATATAATTAAGATCGTAATTCCGTACAGATGTCGAATTTTTTTATGTTCGAGGCCATTGTAATTCCTTGTATATGTGCCATATTTGTGTTGTATGTTGCATTGTTCTGTGTTTTTAATTATAGATCAAGGAACAATACAACAAACAAAACATGTGGGCTTTTAATGAAAGCAACTGTTGAGATATACTATGATGGTATTGACTTATATAAACGCGATATTTCTGGATATAATTAAGATCGTAATTCCGTACAGATGTCGAATTTTTTTATGTGCGAGGTCCATTGTAATTCCTTGTCATATGTGCCATATTTGTGTTGTATGTTGCATTGTTCTGTGTTTTTAATATTAGATCAAGGAACAATACAACAAACAAAACATGTGGGCTTTTAATGAAACAACTGTTGAGATATTACATGATGGTATAGCTTAATAAACGTGATATTTCTGTATATAATTAAGAGAGTAATTCCGTACATGATGTCGAATTTTTTATGTGCAATGTCCATTGTATAATGCCTGGTCATATGTGCCATATTTTGTGTTGTATGTTGCATTGTTCTGTGTTTTTAATTATAGATCAAGGAACAATACAACAAACAAAACATGGTGGGCTTTTAATGAAAACAACTGTTGAGATATTACATGATGGTTTAACTTAAATAAACGCGAGATTCTGGATATAATTAAGATCCTAATTCCGTACAGATAACGATTTTTTTATATGCAATGTCCATTGTAATTCCTTGTCATATGTGCCATATTTGGTGTTGTAGGTTGCATTGTTCTGTGTTTTTAATTATTAATCAAGGAACAATACAACAAACAAAACATTGTGGGCTTTTAATGAAAACAACTGTTGAGATATTACATGATGGTTTAACTTAAATAAACGCGAGATTTCTGGATATAATTAAGATCCTAATTCCGTACAGATAACGATTTTTTTATATGCAATGTCCATTGTAATTCCTTGTCATATGTGCCATATTTGGTGTTGTAGGTTGCATTGTTCTGTGTTTTTAATTATTAATCAAGGAACAATACAACAAACAAAACATAGTGGGCTTTTAATGAAAACAACTGTTGAGATATTGCATGATGGTATAGCTTAAATAAACGTGATATTTCTGTATATAATTAAGAGAGTAATTCCGTACTGATGTCGAATTTTTTATGTTCGAGGGCCATTGTAATTCCTTGTTATATGTGCCATATTTTGTGTTGTATGTTGCATTGTTCTGTGTTTTTAAGTATAAATCAAGGACCAATACAACAAACAAAACAAAGTGGGTTTTAAATGAAGGCAACTGTTGAGATATTACAAGATGGTATAGCTTAAATAAACGTGATATTACTGTATATAATTAAGAGAGTAATTCCGTACTGATGTCGAATTTTTTATGTGTAAGGTCCATTGTAATTCCTTGTCATTTGCGCCATATTTTGTGTTGTATGTTGCATTGTTCTGTGTTTTTAATTATAGATCAAGGAACAATGCAACAAACAAAACATGGTGGGCTTTTAATGAAAACAACTGTTGAGATATTGCATGATGGTATAGCTTAAATAAACGTGATATTTCTGTATATAATTAAGAGAGTAATTCCGTACTGATGTCGAATTTTTTATGTGCAAGGTCCATTGTAATGCCTTGTCATATGTGCCATATTTTCTGTTGTATGTTGCATTGTTCTGTGTTTTTAAGTATAAATCAAGGAGCAATACAACAAACAAAACATTGTGGGTTTTAAATGAAGGCAACTGTTGAGATATTACATGATGGTTTAACTTAAATAAACGCGATATTTCTGGATATAATTAAGATCGTAATTCCGTACAGATGTCGAATTTTTTATGTTCGTGGGCCATTGTAATTCCTTGTTATATGTGCCATATTTTGTGTTGTATGTTGCATTGTTTTGTGTTTTTAAGTATAAATCAAGGAACAATACAACAAACAAAACAAAGTGGTCTTTTAATGAAAACAACTGTTGAGATATTACATGATGGTATAGCTTAAATAAACATGATATTTCTGTATATAATTTAGATCGTAATGCCGTACAGATGTCGAATTTTTTATGTGCAAGGTCCATTGTAATTCCTTGTCATATGTGCCATATTTTGTGTTGTATGTTGCATTGTTCTGTGTATTTAATTATAAATCAGGGGACAATACAACAAACAAAACAAAGAGGGTTTGAAATGAAAGCAACTGTTGATATATTATATGATGGTATTGCTTAAATAAACGCGATATTTCTGGATATAATTAAGAAAATAATTCCGTACAGATGTCGAATTTATTATGTGTGAGGTCCATTGTAATTCCTTGTCATATGTATCATATTGTGTTGAATGTTGCATTGTTCTGTGTATTTAATTATAAATCAAGGAACGGTACATCAAACAAAACATGGTGGGCTTTTAATGAAATCAACTGTTGAGATATTACATGATGGTATAGCTTAAATAAACGTGATATTTCTGTATATAATTAAGAGAGTAATTTCGTACAGATGTCGAATTTTTTATGTGCAAGGTCCATTGTATAATGCCTTGTCATATGTGCCATATTTTGTGTTGTATATTGCATTGTTTTGTGTTCTTAATTATAAGTCAGGGAACAATACAACAAACAAAACATGGTGGGCATTTAATGAAAACAATTGTTGAGATATTACATGATGGTATAGCTTAAATATTACGTGATATTTCTGTATATAATTTTAATACTTTAAAAACACAGAACAATGCAACATACAACACAAAATATTGCACATATGACAAGGCGTTATACAATGGACCTTGCACATAGAAAATTCGACATCTGTACGAAATTACTTTCTTAATTATAACCAGAAATATCGCGTTTATTTAAGCCATACCATCATGTAATATCTCAACAGTTGTATTCATTAAAAGCCCACCATGTTTTGTTTGTTGTATTGTTCCTTGATCTATAATTGAAAACACAGAACAATGCAACATACAGCACAAAATATGGCACATATGACAAGGCATTATACAATGGACCTTGCACATAAAAAATTCGACATTTGTACGAAATTACTCTCTTAATTATATACAGAAGTATCGCGTTTATTTAAACTATACCATCATGTAATATCTCAACAGTTGCTTTCATTAACAGCCCACAATGTTTTGTTTGTTGTATTGTTCCTTGATCTATAATTAAAAACACAAAACAATGCAACATACAACACAAAATATGGCACATATGACAAGGCATTATACAATGGAACTTGCACATAAAAAATTCGACATCTGTACGGAATTACACTCTTAATTATATCCGGAAACAGTGCGTTTATTTAAGCTATACCATCATGTAATATCTCAACAGTTGCCTTCATTTAAAACCCACTTTGTTTTGTTTGTTGTATTGTTTTTGATTTATAATTAAAAACACAGAACAATGCTACATACAACACAAAATATGGCACATATGACAAGGCATTATACAATGAACCTTGCACATAAAAAATTCGACATCTGTACGAAATTACTCTCTTAATTATATACAGAAATATCACGTTTATTTCCTAGGGCATCCCCTAGGAAGTAGCCCTCTACGTGGCTCTTTGGCCCTCCGATATTGGGCATTATGCCCGACAAAGCTCTAGCCACTCCTGCGGTTTTCGACCCTGCACTCTGTAGGTGTTCCTTGAATGTTAGCCGCGCATCCAAGATGACTCTTAGGTATTTCACCGTGTCCGCCGATCTTATACGTTTACCATTTACAGTAAAGGTGGCGTACCTCCTTTGTTTCGTTCTGGAGATAAGTACCGCCTCGGTCTTTTCGGCCGCCAGACACAGCCCATGGGTGCTCAACCATGCAGCCATTACCGCGATAGAGACATCTCCGAGATATTCTATCTCATCGATGCTCCTTGCAACGACGACCAAAGCCACCATCGACACTCTCTGTGGAAGCTGCTGCCTAAGCAGTCCGTCGTAAATGACGTTTCAAAAAAGAGGTCCCAAGACCGAACCCTGCGGCACGCCTCCGGTGATATTATAGGAGTGCGCGCCATCCTCGATGTCATAGAGGAGGATCCGTTCTGTGAGGTAGCTTGAGATGACCTTGCGTAGGTAAAGCGGCACCTTTAATTGTTCCAAGGACAACATAATATTGTCCCACCGAGCCGAGTTGAAGGCATTGCGGATATCCAGTGCGATGATAGCACACATGCGCCTAGAATTCCTAGTACCACCGATGGCATTCGTGGTCAGCTCAACAACTCGATTTATAGCGTCAATAGTTAAGCGCCCTTTCCGAAAACCGAACTGACTGTCGGACAGTCCGATCCGAGATCGCCTCCCTGTGCAATGGCTGCTTGTAGCTTGACACAAATGACCCGCTCGAATAGCTTCCCAGCTATATCCAACAAACAGAGTGACCGGTACGAGGAAGGGTTCTCCGGTGGTCGGCTCCCCTTTGGGAGAAGCACCAGCCTCTGTACCTTCCACCGTGCTGGGAAGCATCCTAATTAAAAACATGAACTGAATGTGTCCACAAAAATTTGTAGCACATTCAGCGCAGGGATCTTAATGGCCAGACCAAGTATTCCATCCGGGCCTGGAGCTTTACTGATGGATATTCTCCTTGCAGCCATTTTCAGCTCGGTTATGCTAATGTCTGGCGGCGCGACTGCACTGTCGGTCCCCTTTAAACCTGTCTCGGCTTCCCGTTCCTGATGTTGTGGGAATAGGTGGCGCACCGCTCTGTCAAGAAAATGTGGGCACGATGGCATTGAGGCGCCCCTCGGTTTGATCTTGTTCATCACCATTTTGTAGGGCTTACCCCAGAGATCGCGGTCCACTTCCTCGCAAAATTCGCGCCAGCACTTGCGTTTAGCCGCTTTAATGGCAGCCTCGAGCTCTTTCCGTTTTTCCTCGTAGGCCGTGGTTAGTTCTTGGTACCGCGGCTGGTTCCGAGCTCTCTAGTGCAGTCGCCGAGTCCGCAGAAACTCACGGCGTATTTTTGCGATATTCTCATTCCACCAGTAAATAGGTGGACGGCCACGAGGAATAGATTTCCCGGCCATAGAGATATTGCAAGCCGCTGTTATGGCACGCGTGAGTTCCTCGGCTCATTCTTCCGGTGTTCCTTTGACAGCGACTTCTGCTATGGAGCAGAGGAACATTTCTCGGTCGAAGGTAGACGGTACCCATCTCTTCTGTGTGTGTGTGTATTTGTGAGTGGTTGTGAGTGATTAAGAAAGACAACTCGTGTGTCTGTTGCAGGCGGATACATTGTCGCTATACATTGGTGGATATATTGGGTGATATACAGTTCTGTATTAATTAGTGCGCGTACGTTTATATGGAATTATTATTATTTTCTGTTTTGTTTTAAGGGATTTATTAAAGATTAATTAAATATTAAATAGGTTTTTATTTATTTATTAATAATTATTACATCTTCCTCTCTCGAGAAGGTCAAGTCAGAGTTCGAAATTGCCTCTGGAATACAGCTCGGCGACAAAAGTAGTAAGTACCTCGCAATGTGTAAGTAATGGGTAAGAAATACATTTTATGACGCAGGTACGGGAAATTTCGCTACAGACTTTTTGAGGGTGGCGCGGAAATACCGCGTCGCCATAGATACTGTCTTGTGTTTTCAGCCGACATTGCCCAATTCCTCGTCCGAACTAGTCGACTTTCTCTTACGCTCTGCCTACGAATCTACCTGTCGTACTTATCTGGCCACGTTCCCCTGCACAGCTAGTTTAAGATAGAAAGGAACGATTTTCTCTCGGGGCTTTATGTCTTCTAACAGAAACATACGTGGACAGCACCTTTGCAAGAGCAAAGGTTTAGATTATAGGAAAAAGTCGTTTAGTCAAGACGATGCTTTGTGCATGCATGCCATATCAATGGGTCAAGCCTCATTTAGCTCAATAATTTACGACTAAGCTTTTAGTCGATTGCGCAGGCCCGTGTAAGATGCATATGAGCAAGGACATGGACTTGGTTAGAGGGTGTGAGAGTGAGTGCACGTGTGCGCGGTTGCTCTGCTTAATTATTAAGTTTCGCGTAAGAAAATGTGATTTATGATTAAAATAAACTGTATAATTAGATTGCGGAAGTGATAAAGTTTATAACGATATATAACGTGATAGGTATATAGCATAGGATAGGGTATAAGAGTTAGTTGAGCAGTAAGCGTGTAATTGGAGGTTAGAATACAGTAAGTAAGTCGAATACACGAGGTGCGAGTGAAAGACAGAGGTTAGGCGAATACCCGTGCGTGTAGAAAATGGATACGAGAAATAAAATGAAAGGCAAAGAGGGTACAGACAAGAACACGAATGTGAATGTTAAGAGTAGTGCGAATCAATCAAAAACAGGGGTGGATAAAAAACAAATGACATTGGACGATAAGTTTCAAAAAAACGTGATAGGTCATAGAAGAAGCGATGATGCGAGGGAGAAGGAGAAATTTGAGTTTAGGGAGATGATTATAAGTGAAATGAGTAGAATTAAACAAGAAAGTATGGAAATTGAAAAATTAAAAAACGAATTAAAAGTAAGGGACCGAGAGTTAATTGAAAGGATAGAGAAATTAGAAAAAAGAATGGAAGAATTTGAAAGTAGAGAGAACGAGAGAATAAGCGCGATGAATCAAAGGTGGAGGCGCTGCCAGTTAGATTCGACGAGGGGGGAGAGTCAATCGATGCGAGAAAGAGGCGCGTCACGGACTCGAACCGAATCACCGAACAAGCCGCGATATACGATACGCAACTCGCAGAGGCGAGTAACAGATATCTGTCAGAAAGAGAGGTTATAAAAATGCGCCGTATTATTGTAGAGAAGGAGAGAAAGGATAGGCAGGATAATATTGTAATTAAAGGTATACAATCTGACATTAGGGAAGTAGATGCAAAAAGTTCTACATCTTTAATTTCATTAAAGAAAAATTACAGATAAACGTCACAGTCAAAGAGGTGAGGAAGATAAATAGAGTAATAGTAGCTAAAATTAGTAGCTTTCAGGAAAAACAAGCGATTATGCGTAACAAAAGTAAATTGGCAGGGACAAAGGTTTTTATAGAAAACGATCGACCGCATTAAGAAAGGAAAAAACAAGAGGAAATAAATAGGTGGGTGAGAGAAAAAAGAATCGATGGACTACAAGTTAGAGCAGGTCGCGGCAAAATTATGTTTAATAACAATTGGGTTAAATGGAAGAAAGAGAACGGGTAGAAAAGAAATTAAGAGAAATTGAATCAGAGAGGGCTCGGACACAGGCAACAGGCGAACCAATAACTGAGAGGTATAGTGATAGCGTAAGGAATGGTAGAAATACAAATTTTGTATAAAACAGAAATGGAAGAGTAAAAGACGGAGGCATATATAGAAAAGGTAAACAATAAAAAAATAATATTTTGGAATATAGCGGGTATTTGGAACAAGGATAGAGATTTTTGGGAGTATATTGAAAAACATGATTTTATTAGTTTATCAGAAACGTGGGTAGAATAAAAAGATAAAAAGAAGCTAGAAAAATTATTAACTAAAGAATTTATGTGGGTAATTATTGCAGCAACAAAAGAAAAAAGAAAAGGTAGAGCGAAGGGAGGATTTTTGATAGAATGTAGGAAAAACTGGGTAAGGGAGGGGAGTAAAATAGGAATTGAGATCGCGGAGGGACTTGCATTGTCCGAAATAAATGAAGTATTTGGTAAGATTAAAATTTGGTCCGTGTATAATACAGGTGTGGCTGGTAAAATATGGGAAAGTATAGAGGAAAATAGAACACTTGAGGAAGGTAGGCTAATAATAGGAGATTTTAATATAAGAATTGGCGAGGAAGGAAAATTTTTAAGAGTAGACAGCAATAATATATATAAGAAAAGAGTTAGTAAAGATAAATGTGTTAGTAATGGAGGAAAGGGCATGATTGATTTTATTGAAAAAAATGGTTGGATAATTCTAAATGGGGGTAGCAAAGGGGGACGAGGAGGGGGAATTTACATTTTTAGGTAATAGGGGATGCTCGGTAATTGATTATATAATCACAAATTTAGAAATGTGGGATAGAGTAGAACTATTAGGGTAGATGAGAGAATAGATTCGGACCACGCACCTGTTTGTCTACAGTTAAGTGATTATACAAATGAAAATAAAAATGAAGTTACAGAAGAAAAAGAAGGAAGAAAGTAATAATTACCTGGAGCGAAGAAGACATCATAGAATTTAGGGAAAAAACTAGAATATCGAGAATCATATAAATGCTTCAGATTCAGCAGTAACACGTTGGAAAAAGTTAAAGAAACGGTGGAGAAAAATGTGAAGAAAAAAAGAATTAAAAATTATGAAGTGGGAATTCGGAACGAGAAAATGGTGGAATAGGACATGTTCAAGAATGAAAAGAGGTGTTAAGAAAGCACTAGGAGAGTGGAAGAAAGGGAAAATTCCAAAAGATGTATACAACAATAAAAGGAAAGCATGGAGAAATGTTTGTGAAGAGAAAAAAGGTGAAATGAAGGAATTGGAAGAGGCGGAACTATGAAGTTTACGCAATGAAAAGGACGTTTGGAAATATATTAATAAGTCAAGAAAATAAGAAGTAAAACGGAATGCAGTATTGATGAAGAAACTTGGGTAAAGTATTTTAATACTTTATTGCAAGGATCAGAAGAGAGAGAGAGTGTTGGGAAGAAATAGAAAATATATACAGGTTAAAGAAAGAAAGGAACAAGAAAAGATATCAGTGAATGAAATACGAAGGGCTTGGCATGTTTTAAAAAAGAGAAGGCAGCAGGTGTAGATGGAATACCGAATGAGGTGTGGTTTTATGGAGGAGAATGTTTAGTGGACAGATTAGTTTGTATATTGGGAAAAATTTGGGATGGGGAAAGAATGCCGCAGGAATGGAAAACGGGTTTAATTGTCCCGCTATATAAAAAGAGAGATAGTAACGTGACAGGCAACTATAGGGGAATATCGTTATTAACTACTGCTTATAAGTTATACACAGAGTTAATTAGAGATAGGTTAGAAAAAGAAGTGGAGGAAAAAAAACTGCTGCCGGAAGGACAATGGATAATATGTACGTATTAAATCATATATCCAGGTGGCAAAAAAAAGAAAAGAAAAAATTTTCGCAACCTTTGTAGACTTAAAAGCTGCTTTTGATACGGTAGATAGAGATATGCTATGGGAAGTAATGGATAATATGGGTATAAGTAAATATTTAATAGAGAGGATTGTAGGAATCTATGAAGAAACTAAAATGAGGGTAAAAATTGGGGAGAAATATCACGAGAATTTTGGACTGAAAAGGTCTTAGGCAAGGGTGGAAAATATGAGCAAGGACATGGATTTTCATTTTTTAATGGATTGTCGTTTTGTTCCTCTGTTTCGCTACATGAACTATTCATATAGAGCTTATTAACGATTTAACATCCGAATCGTTTTTTAGTGCTTTTCGTCGTTTCGTAGCTCTATATGAATAGTTCATGTAGCGAAACAGAGGAACAAAACGACAAATCCATTAAAAAAATGAAATCCATGTCCTTGCTCATATTTTCCACCCTTGCCTAAGACCCTTTTCAGTCCAAAATTCTCGTGATATTTTCTCCCCAATTTTTACCCTCATTTTAGTTTCTTCATAGATTCCTACAATCCTCTCTATTAAATATTTACTTATACCCATATTATCCATTACTTCCCATAGCATATCTCTATCTACCGTATCAAAAGCAGCTTTTAAGTCTACAAAGGTTGCGAAAATTTTTTCTTTTCTTTTTTTGCCACCTGGATTATATGATTAATACGTACATATTATCCATTGTCCTTCCGGCAGCAGTTTTTTTTCCTCCACTTCTTTTTCTAACCTATCTCTAATTAACTCTGTGTATAACTTATAAGCAGTAGTTAATAACGATATTCCCCTATAGTTGCCTGTCACGTTACTATCTCCTTTTTATATAGCGGGACAATTAAACCCGTTTTCCATTCCTGCGGCATTTCTTCCCCATCCCAAATTTTTCCCAATATACAAACTAAACTGTCCACTAAACCTTCTCCTCCATAAACCACACCTCATTCGGTATTCCATCTACACCTGCTGCCTTCTTCTTTTTTAAAACATGCCAAGCCCTTCGTATTTCATTCACTGATATCTTTTCTTGTTCCTTTCTTTCTTTAACCTGTATATATTTTCTATTTCTTCCCAACACTCTCTCTCTCTTCTGATCCTTGCAATAAAGTATTAAAATACTTTACCCAAGTTTCTTCATCAATACTGCATCCGTTTTACTTCTTATTTTTCTTGACTTATTAATATATTTCCAAACGTCCTTTTCATTGCGTAAACTTCTAGTTCCGCCTCTTCCAATTCCTTCATTTCACCTTTTTTCTCTTCACAAAATTTCTCCATGCTTTCCTTTTATTGTTGTATACTTCTTTTGGAATTTTCCCTTTCTTCCACTCTCCTAGTGCTTTCTTAACACCTCTTTTCATTCTTGAACATGTCCTATTCCACCATTTTCTCGTTCCTAATTCCACTTCATAATTTTAATTCTTTTTTTCTTCACATTTTTCTCCACCGTTTCTTTAACTTTTTCCCAACGTTACTGCTGAATCTGAAGCATTTATATGATTCTCGATTATTCTAGTTTTTTCCCTAAATTCTATGATGTCTTCTTCGCTCCAGGTAATTATTACTTTCTTCCCTTCTTTTTCTTCTGTAACTTCATTTTTATTTTCATTTGTATAATCACTTAACTGTAGACAAACAGGTGCGTGGTCCGAATCTATTCTCTCATCTACCCTAAATAGTTCTACTCTATCCCACATTTCTAAATTTGTGATTATATAATCAATTACCGAGCATCCCCTATTACCTAAAAATGTAAATTCCCCCTCCTCGTCCCCCTTTGCTACCCCATTTAGAATTATCCAACCATTTTTTTCAATAAAATCAATCATGCCCTTTCCTCCATTGCTAACACATTTATCTTTACTAACTCTTTTCTTATATATTATTGCTGTCTACTCTAAAAATTTTCCTTCCTCGCCAATTCTTATATTAAAATCTCCTATTATTAGCCTACCTTCCTCAAGTGTTCTATTTTCCTCTATACTTTCCCATATTTTACCAGCCACACCTGTATTATACACGGACCAAATTTTAATCTTACCAAATACTTCATTTATTTCGGACAATGCAAGTCCCTCCGCGATCTCAATTCCTATTTTACTCCCCTCCCTTACCCTTTTTCCTACATCTATCAAAAATCCTCCCTTCGCTCTACCTTTTCTTTTTCTTTTGTTGCTGCAATAATTACCCACATAAATTCTTTAGTTAATAATTTTTCTAGCTTCTTTTTATCTTTTTTCTACCCACGTTTCTGATAAACTAATAAAATCATGTTTTTCAATATACTCCCAAAAATCTCTATCCTTGTTCCAAATACCCGCTATATTCCAAAATATTATTTTTTATTGTTTACTTTTCTATATATGCCTCCGTCTTTTTACTCTTCCATTTCTGTTTTATACAAAATTTGTATTTCTACCATTCCTTACGCTATCACTATACCTCTCAGTTATTGGTTCGCCTGTTGCCTGTGTCCGAGCCCTCTCTGATTCAATTTCTTTAATTTCTTTTCTACCCGTTCTCTTTCTTCCCATTTAACCCAATGTTATTAAACATAATTTTGCCGCGACCTGCTCTAACTTGTAGTCCATCGATTCTTTTTTCTCTCACCCACCTATTTATTTCCTCTTGTTTTTTCCTTTCTTAACGGTCGATCGTTTTCTATAAAAACCTTGTCCCTGCCAATTTACTTTTGTTACGCATAATCGCTTGTTTTTCCTGAAAGCTACTAATTTTAGCTACTATTACTCTATTTATCTTCCTCACCTCTTTGACTGTGACGTTTATCTGTAATTTTTCTTTAATGAAATTAAAGATGTAACTTTTTGCATCTACTTCCCTAATGTCAGATTGTATACCTTTAATTACAATATTATCCTGCCTATCCTTTCTCTCCTTCTCTACAATAATACGGCGCATTTTTATAACCTCTCTTTCTGACAGATATCTGTTACTCGCCTCTGCGAGTTGCGTATCGTATATCGCGGCTTGTTCGGTGATTCGGTTCGAGTCCGTGACGCGCCTCTTTCTCGCATCGATTGACTCTCCCCCCTCGTCGAATCTAACCGCAGCGCCTCCACCTTTGATTCATCGCGCTTATTCTCTCGTTCTCTCTACTTTCAAATTCTTCCATTCTTTTTCTAATTTCTCTATCCTTTCAATAACTCTCGGTCCCTTACTTTTAATTCGTTTTTTAATTTTTCAATTTCCATACTTTCTTGTTTAATTCTACTCATTTCACTTATAATCATCTCCCTAAACTCAAATTTCTCCTTCTCCTCGCATCATCGCTTCTTCTATGACCTATCACGTTTTTTTGAAACTTATCGTCCAATGTCATTTGTTTTTTATCCACCCCTGTTTTTGATTGATTCGCACTACTCTTAACATTCACATTCGTGTTCTTGTCTGTACCCTCTTTGCCTTTCATTTTATTTCTCGTATCCATTTTCTACACGCACGGGTATTCGCCTAACCTCTGTCTTTCACTCGCACCTCGTGTATTCGACTTACTTACTGTATTCTAACCTCCAATTACACGCTTACTGCTCAACTAACTCTTATACCCTATCCTATGCTATATACCTATCACGTTATATATCGTTATAAACTTTATCACTTCCGCAATCTAATTATACAGTTTATTTTAATCATAAATCACATTTTCTTACGCGAAACTTAATAATTAAGCAGAGCAACCGCGCACACGTGCACTCACTCTCACACCCTCTAACCAAGTCCATGTCCTTGCTCATATGCATCTTACACGGGCCTGCGCAATCGACTAAAAGCTTAGTCGTAAATTATTGAGCTAAATGAGGCTTGACCCATTGATATGGCATGCATGCACAAAGCATCGTCTTGACTAAACGACTTTTTCCTATAATCTAAACCTTTGCTCTTGCAAAGGTGCTGTCCACGTATGTTTCTGTTAGAAGACATAAAGCCCCGAGAGAAAATCGTTCCTTTCTATCTTAAACTAGCTGTGCAGGGGAACGTGGCCAGATAAGTACGACAGGTAGATTCGTAGGCAGAGCGTAAGAGAAAGTCGACTAGTTCGGACGAGGAATTGGGCAATGTCGGCTGAAAACACAAGACAGTATCTATGGCGACGCGGTATTTCCGCGCCACCCTCAAAAAGTCTGTAGCGAAATTTCCCGTACCTGCGTCATAAAATGTATTTCTTACCCATTACTTACACATTGCGAGGTACTTACTACTTTTGTCGCCGAGCTGTATTCCAGAGGCAATTTCGAACTCTGACTTGACCTTCTCGAGAGAGGAAGATGTAATAATTATTAATAAATAAATAAAAACCTATTTAATATTTAATTAATCTTTAATAAATCCCTTAAAACAAAACAGAAAATAATAATAATTCCATATAAACGTACGCGCACTAATTAATACAGAACTGTATATCACCCAATATATCCACCAATGTATAGCGACAATGTATCCGCCTGCAACAGACACACGAGTTGTCTTTCTTAATCACTCACAACCACTCACAAATACACACACACACAGAAAGAGATGGGTACCGTCTACCTTCGACAGAGAAATGTTCCATCTGCTCCCTAGCAGAAGTCGCTGTCAAAGGAACACCGGAAGAATGAGCCGATGGACTCACGCGTGCCATAACAGCGGCTTGCAATATCTCTATGGCCGGGAAATCTATTCCTCGTGGCCGTCCACCTATTTACTGGTGGATATGAGAATATCGCAAAATACGCCGTGAGTTTCTGCGGACTCGGCGACTGCACTAGAGAGCTCGGAACCATGCCGCGGTACCAAGAACTAACCACGGCCTACGAGGAAAAACGGAAAAGAGCTCGAGGCTGCCATTAACGCGGCTAAACGCAAGTGCTGGCGCGATTTTGCGAGGAAGTGGACCGCGATCTCTGGGTAAGCCCTACAAAATGGTGATGAACAAGATCAAACCGAGGGGCGCTCAATGCCATCGTGCCCACATTTTCTTGACAGAGCGGTGCGCCACCTATTCCACAACATCAGGACGGGAAGCCGGACAGGTTTTAAAGGGGACCGACAGTGCAGTCGCGCGCCGCCAGAACATTAGCATAACCGAGCTGAAAAATGGCTGCAAGGAGAATATCCATCAGTAAAGCTCCAGGCCCGGATGATACTTGGTCTGGCCATTAGATCCCTGCGCTGAATGTGCTACAAATTTTTGTGGACACATTCAGTTCATGTTTTTAATTAGGATGCTTCCCAGCACGGTGGAAGGTACAGAGGCTGGTGCTTCTCCCAAGGGGAGCCGACCGCACCGGAGAACCCTTCCTCGTACCGGTCACTCTGTTTGTTGGATATAGCTGGGAAGCTATTCGAGCGGGTCATTTTGTCAAGCTACAAGCAGCCATTGCACAGGGAGGCGATCTCGGATCGGACTGTCCGACCGTCAGTTCCGGTTTTCGAAAGGGCGCTTAACTATTGACGCTATAAATCGAGTTGTTGAGCTGACCACGAATGCCATCGGTGGTACTAGGAATTCTAGGCGCATGTGTGCTATCATCGCACTGGATATCCGCAATGCCTTCAACTCGGCTCGGTGGGACAATATTATGTTGTCCTGGAAACAATTAAAGGTGCCGCTTTACCTACGCAAGGTCATCTCAAGCTACCTCACAGAACGGATCCTCCTCTATGACATCGAGGATGGCGCGCACATCCTATAATATCACCGGAGGCGTGCCGCAGGGTTCGGTCTTGGACCTCTTTTTTGAAACGTCATTTACGACGGACTGCTTAGGCAGCAGCTTCCACAGAGAGTGTCGATGGTGGCTTTGGTCGTCGGTGCAAGGAGCATCGATGAGATAGAATATCTCGGAGAGTCTCTATCGCGGTAATGGCTGCATGGTTGAGCACCCATGGGCTGTGTCTGGCGGCCGAAAAGACCGAGGCGGTACTTATCTCCAGAACGAAACAAAGGAGGTACGCCACCTTTACTGTAATGGTAAACGTATAAGATCGGCGGACACGGTGAAATACCTAAGAGTCATCTTGGATGCGCGGCTAACATTCAAGGAACACCTACAGAGTGCAGGGTCGAAAACCGCAGGAGTGGCTAGAGCTTTGTCGGGCATAATGCCCAATATCGGAGGGCCAAAGAGCCACGTAGAGGGCTACTTCCTAGGGGATGCCCTAGGAAATAAACGTGATATTTCTGTATATAATTAAGAGAGTAATTTCCGTACTGATGTCGAATTTTTTATGTGCAAGGTCCATTGTAATGCCTTGTCATATGTGCCATATTTTGTGTTGTATGTTGCATTGTTCTGTGTTTTTTAAGTATAAATCAAGGAACAATACAACAAACAAAACAAGTGGGTTTTAAATGAAGGCAACTGTTGAGATATTACATGATGGTTATAGCTTAAATAAACGCCTGATTTCCTGGATATAATTAAGAGTGTAATTCCGTACAGATGTCGAATTTTTTTATGTGCAGTGTCCATTGTAATGCCTTGTCATATGTGCCATATTTTGTGTTGTATGTTGCATTGTTTTGTGTTTTAATTATAGATCAAGGAACAATACAACAAACAAAACATGTGGGCTTTTAATGAAAGCAACTGTTGAGATATTACATGATGGTATAGCTTTAAATAAACGCTGATACTTCTGTATATAATTAAGAGAGTAATTTCCGTACAGATGTCGAATTTTTTATGTGCAAGGTCATTGTAATGCCTTGTCATATGTGCCATATTTTGTGCTTGTATGTGCATTGTTCTGTGTTTTCAATTATAAATCAGGACAATACAACAAACAAAACATGGTGGGCTTTTAATGAATACAACTGTTGAGATATTACATGATGGTATGGCTTAAATAAACGCGATATTTCTGGTTATAATTAAGAAAGTAATTTCGTACAGATGTCGAATTTTCTATGTGCAAGGTCCATTGTATAACGCCTTGTCATATGTGCAATATTTTGTGTTGTATGTTGCATTGTTCTGTGTTTTTAAAGTATTAAAATTATATACAGAAATATCACGTAATATTTAAGCTATACCATCATGTAATATCTCAACAATTGTTTTCATTAAATGCCCACCATGTTTTGTTTGTTGTATTGTTCCCTGACTTATAATTAAGAACACAAAAACAATGCAATATACAACACAAAATATGGCACATATGACAAGGCATTATACAATGGACCTTGCACATAAAAATTCGACATCTGTACGAAATTACTCTCTTAATTATATACAGAAATATCACGTTTATTTAAGCTATACCATCATGTAATATCTCAACAGTTGATATATTACATGATGGTATAGCTTAAATAACGTGATATTTCTGTATATAATTAAGAGAGTAATTTCGTACAGCTGTTCGGAATTTTTATGTGCAAGGTCCATTGTATAATGCCTTGTCATATGTGCCATATTTTGTGTTGTATATTGCATTGTTTGGTTCTTAATTATAAGTCAGGGAACAATACAACAAACAAAACATGGTGGCATTTAATGAAAACCATTGTTGAGATATTACATGATGTATAGCTTAAATATTACGTGATATTTGATATAATTTTAATACTTTAAAAACACAGAACAATGCAACATACAACACAAATATTGCACATATGACAAGGCGTTATACAATGGACCTTGCACATAGAAAATTCGACATCTGTACGAAATTACTTTCTTAATTATAACCAGAAATATCGCGTTTATTTAAGCCATACCATCATGTAATATCTCAACAGTTGTATTCATTAAAAGCCCACCATGTTTTGTTTGTTGTATTGTTCCTTGATCTATAATTGAAAACACAGAACAATGCAACATACAGCACAAAATATGGCACATATGACAAGGCATTATACAATGGACCTTGCACATAAAAAATTCGACATTTGTACGAAATTACTCTCTTAATTATATACAGAAGTATCGCGTTTATTTAAACTATACCATCATGTAATATCTCAACAGTTGCTTTCATTAACAGCCCACAATGTTTTGTTTGTTGTATTGTTCCTTGATCTATAATTAAAAACACAAAACAATGCAACATACAACACAAAATATGGCACATATGACAAGGCATTATACAATGGAACTTGCACATAAAAAATTCGACATCTGTACGGAATTACACTCTTAATTATATCCGGAAACAGTGCGTTTATTTAAGCTATACCATCATGTAATATCTCAACAGTTGCCTTCATTTAAAACCCACTTTGTTTTGTTTGTTGTATTGTTTTTGATTTATAATTAAAAACACAGAACAATGCTACATACAACACAAAATATGGCACATATGACAAGGCATTATACAATGAACCTTGCACATAAAAAATTCGACATCTGTACGAAATTACTCTCTTAATTATATACAGAAATATCACGTTTATTTCCTAGGGCATCCCCTAGGAAGTAGCCCTCTACGTGGCTCTTTGGCCCTCCGATATTGGGCATTATGCCCGACAAAGCTCTAGCCACTCCTGCGGTTTTCGACCCTGCACTCTGTAGGTGTTCCTTGAATGTTAGCCGCGCATCCAAGATGACTCTTAGGTATTTCACCGTGTCCGCCGATCTTATACGTTTACCATTTACAGTAAAGGTGGCGTACCTCCTTTGTTTCGTTCTGGAGATAAGTACCGCCTCGGTCTTTTCGGCCGCCAGACACAGCCCATGGGTGCTCAACCATGCAGCCATTACCGCGATAGAGACATCTCCGAGATATTCTATCTCATCGATGCTCCTTGCAACGACGACCAAAGCCACCATCGACACTCTCTGTGGAAGCTGCTGCCTAAGCAGTCCGTCGTAAATGACGTTTCAAAAAAGAGGTCCCAAGACCGAACCCTGCGGCACGCCTCCGGTGATATTATAGGAGTGCGCGCCATCCTCGATGTCATAGAGGAGGATCCGTTCTGTGAGGTAGCTTGAGATGACCTTGCGTAGGTAAAGCGGCACCTTTAATTGTTCCAAGGACAACATAATATTGTCCCACCGAGCCGAGTTGAAGGCATTGCGGATATCCAGTGCGATGATAGCACACATGCGCCTAGAATTCCTAGTACCACCGATGGCATTCGTGGTCAGCTCAACAACTCGATTTATAGCGTCAATAGTTAAGCGCCCTTTCCGAAAACCGAACTGACTGTCGGACAGTCCGATCCGAGATCGCCTCCCTGTGCAATGGCTGCTTGTAGCTTGACACAAATGACCCGCTCGAATAGCTTCCCAGCTATATCCAACAAACAGAGTGACCGGTACGAGGAAGGGTTCTCCGGTGGTCGGCTCCCCTTTGGGAGAAGCACCAGCCTCTGTACCTTCCACCGTGCTGGGAAGCATCCTAATTAAAAACATGAACTGAATGTGTCCACAAAAATTTGTAGCACATTCAGCGCAGGGATCTTAATGGCCAGACCAAGTATTCCATCCGGGCCTGGAGCTTTACTGATGGATATTCTCCTTGCAGCCATTTTCAGCTCGGTTATGCTAATGTCTGGCGGCGCGACTGCACTGTCGGTCCCCTTTAAACCTGTCTCGGCTTCCCGTTCCTGATGTTGTGGGAATAGGTGGCGCACCGCTCTGTCAAGAAAATGTGGGCACGATGGCATTGAGGCGCCCCTCGGTTTGATCTTGTTCATCACCATTTTGTAGGGCTTACCCCAGAGATCGCGGTCCACTTCCTCGCAAAATTCGCGCCAGCACTTGCGTTTAGCCGCTTTAATGGCAGCCTCGAGCTCTTTCCGTTTTTCCTCGTAGGCCGTGGTTAGTTCTTGGTACCGCGGCTGGTTCCGAGCTCTCTAGTGCAGTCGCCGAGTCCGCAGAAACTCACGGCGTATTTTTGCGATATTCTCATTCCACCAGTAAATAGGTGGACGGCCACGAGGAATAGATTTCCCGGCCATAGAGATATTGCAAGCCGCTGTTATGGCACGCGTGAGTTCCTCGGCTCATTCTTCCGGTGTTCCTTTGACAGCGACTTCTGCTATGGAGCAGAGGAACATTTCTCGGTCGAAGGTAGACGGTACCCATCTCTTCTGTGTGTGTGTGTATTTGTGAGTGGTTGTGAGTGATTAAGAAAGACAACTCGTGTGTCTGTTGCAGGCGGATACATTGTCGCTATACATTGGTGGATATATTGGGTGATATACAGTTCTGTATTAATTAGTGCGCGTACGTTTATATGGAATTATTATTATTTTCTGTTTTGTTTTAAGGGATTTATTAAAGATTAATTAAATATTAAATAGGTTTTTATTTATTTATTAATAATTATTACATCTTCCTCTCTCGAGAAGGTCAAGTCAGAGTTCGAAATTGCCTCTGGAATACAGCTCGGCGACAAAAGTAGTAAGTACCTCGCAATGTGTAAGTAATGGGTAAGAAATACATTTTATGACGCAGGTACGGGAAATTTCGCTACAGACTTTTTGAGGGTGGCGCGGAAATACCGCGTCGCCATAGATACTGTCTTGTGTTTTCAGCCGACATTGCCCAATTCCTCGTCCGAACTAGTCGACTTTCTCTTACGCTCTGCCTACGAATCTACCTGTCGTACTTATCTGGCCACGTTCCCCTGCACAGCTAGTTTAAGATAGAAAGGAACGATTTTCTCTCGGGGCTTTATGTCTTCTAACAGAAACATACGTGGACAGCACCTTTGCAAGAGCAAAGGTTTAGATTATAGGAAAAAGTCGTTTAGTCAAGACGATGCTTTGTGCATGCATGCCATATCAATGGGTCAAGCCTCATTTAGCTCAATAATTTACGACTAAGCTTTTAGTCGATTGCGCAGGCCCGTGTAAGATGCATATGAGCAAGGACATGGACTTGGTTAGAGGGTGTGAGAGTGAGTGCACGTGTGCGCGGTTGCTCTGCTTAATTATTAAGTTTCGCGTAAGAAAATGTGATTTATGATTAAAATAAACTGTATAATTAGATTGCGGAAGTGATAAAGTTTATAACGATATATAACGTGATAGGTATATAGCATAGGATAGGGTATAAGAGTTAGTTGAGCAGTAAGCGTGTAATTGGAGGTTAGAATACAGTAAGTAAGTCGAATACACGAGGTGCGAGTGAAAGACAGAGGTTAGGCGAATACCCGTGCGTGTAGAAAATGGATACGAGAAATAAAATGAAAGGCAAAGAGGGTACAGACAAGAACACGAATGTGAATGTTAAGAGTAGTGCGAATCAATCAAAAACAGGGGTGGATAAAAAACAAATGACATTGGACGATAAGTTTCAAAAAAACGTGATAGGTCATAGAAGAAGCGATGATGCGAGGGAGAAGGAGAAATTTGAGTTTAGGGAGATGATTATAAGTGAAATGAGTAGAATTAAACAAGAAAGTATGGAAATTGAAAAATTAAAAAACGAATTAAAAGTAAGGGACCGAGAGTTAATTGAAAGGATAGAGAAATTAGAAAAAAGAATGGAAGAATTTGAAAGTAGAGAGAACGAGAGAATAAGCGCGATGAATCAAAGGTGGAGGCGCTGCCAGTTAGATTCGACGAGGGGGGAGAGTCAATCGATGCGAGAAAGAGGCGCGTCACGGACTCGAACCGAATCACCGAACAAGCCGCGATATACGATACGCAACTCGCAGAGGCGAGTAACAGATATCTGTCAGAAAGAGAGGTTATAAAAATGCGCCGTATTATTGTAGAGAAGGAGAGAAAGGATAGGCAGGATAATATTGTAATTAAAGGTATACAATCTGACATTAGGGAAGTAGATGCAAAAAGTTCTACATCTTTAATTTCATTAAAGAAAAATTACAGATAAACGTCACAGTCAAAGAGGTGAGGAAGATAAATAGAGTAATAGTAGCTAAAATTAGTAGCTTTCAGGAAAAACAAGCGATTATGCGTAACAAAAGTAAATTGGCAGGGACAAAGGTTTTTATAGAAAACGATCGACCGCATTAAGAAAGGAAAAAACAAGAGGAAATAAATAGGTGGGTGAGAGAAAAAAGAATCGATGGACTACAAGTTAGAGCAGGTCGCGGCAAAATTATGTTTAATAACAATTGGGTTAAATGGGAAGAAAGAGAACGGGTAGAAAAGAAATTAAGAGAAATTGAATCAGAGAGGGCTCGGACACAGGCAACAGGCGAACCAATAACTGAGAGGTATAGTGATAGCGTAAGGAATGGTAGAAATACAAATTTTGTATAAAACAGAAATGGAAGAGTAAAAAGACGGAGGCATATATAGAAAAGGTAAACAATAAAAAAATAATATTTTGGAATATAGCGGGTATTTGGAACAAGGATAGAGATTTTTGGGAGTATATTGAAAAACATGATTTTATTAGTTTATCAGAAACGTGGGTAGAATAAAAAGATAAAAAGAAGCTAGAAAAATTATTAACTAAAGAATTTATGTGGGTAATTATTGCAGCAACAAAAGAAAAAAGAAAAGGTAGAGCGAAGGGAGGATTTTTGATAGAATGTAGGAAAAACTGGGTAAGGGAGGGGAGTAAAATAGGAATTGAGATCGCGGAGGGACTTGCATTGTCCGAAATAAATGAAGTATTTGGTAAGATTAAAATTTGGTCCGTGTATAATACAGGTGTGGCTGGTAAAATATGGGAAAGTATAGAGGAAAATAGAACACTTGAGGAAGGTAGGCTAATAATAGGAGATTTTAATATAAGAATTGGCGAGGAAGGAAAATTTTTAAGAGTAGACAGCAATAATATATATAAGAAAAGAGTTAGTAAAGATAAATGTGTTAGTAATGGAGGAAAGGGCATGATTGATTTTATTGAAAAAAATGGTTGGATAATTCTAAATGGGGTAGCAAAGGGGGACGAGGAGGGGGAATTTACATTTTTAGGTAATAGGGGATGCTCGGTAATTGATTATATAATCACAAATTTAGAAATGTGGGATAGAGTAGAACTATTTAGGGTAGATGAGAGAATAGATTCGGACCACGCACCTGTTTGTCTACAGTTAAGTGATTATACAAATGAAAATAAAAATGAAGTTACAGAAGAAAAAGAAGGGAAGAAAGTAATAATTACCTGGAGCGAAGAAGACATCATAGAATTTAGGGAAAAAACTAGAATAATCGAGAATCATATAAATGCTTCAGATTCAGCAGTAACACGTTGGGAAAAAGTTAAAGAAACGGTGGAGAAAAATGTGAAGAAAAAAAGAATTAAAATTATGAAGTGGGAATTCGGAACGAGAAAATGGTGGAATAGGACATGTTCAAGAATGAAAAGAGGTGTTAAGAAAGCACTAGGAGAGTGGAAGAAAGGGAAAATTCCAAAAGATGTATACAACAATAAAAGGAAAGCATGGAGAAATGTTTGTGAAGAGAAAAAAGGTGAAATGAAGGAATTGGAAGAGGCGGAACTATGAAGTTTACGCAATGAAAAGGACGTTTGGAAATATATTAATAAGTCAAGAAAAATAAGAAGTAAAACGGAATGCAGTATTGATGAAGAAACTTGGGTAAAGTATTTTAATACTTTATTGCAAGGATCAGAAGAGAGAGAGAGTGTTGGGAAGAAATAGAAAATATATACAGGTTAAAGAAAGAAAGGAACAAGAAAAGATATCAGTGAATGAAATACGAAGGGCTTGGCATGTTTTAAAAAAGAAGAAGGCAGCAGGTGTAGATGGAATACCGAATGAGGTGTGGTTTTATGGAGGAGAAGGTTTAGTGGACAGATTAGTTTGTATATTGGGAAAAATTTGGGATGGGGAAGAAATGCCGCAGGAATGGAAAACGGGTTTAATTGTCCCGCTATATAAAAAGAGAGATAGTAACGTGACAGGCAACTATAGGGGAATATCGTTATTAACTACTGCTTATAAGTTATACACAGAGTTAATTAGAGATAGGTTAGAAAAAGAAGTGGAGGAAAAAAAACTGCTGCCGGAAGGACAATGGATAATATGTACGTATTAAATCATATAATCCAGGTGGCAAAAAAAAGAAAAGAAAAAATTTTCGCAACCTTTGTAGACTTAAAAGCTGCTTTTGATACGGTAGATAGAGATATGCTATGGGAAGTAATGGATAATATGGGTATAAGTAAATATTTAATAGAGAGGATTGTAGGAATCTATGAAGAAACTAAAATGAGGGTAAAAATTGGGGAGAAAATATCACGAGAATTTTGGACTGAAAAGGGTCTTAGGCAAGGGTGGAAAATATGAGCAAGGACATGGATTTCATTTTTTTAATGGATTTGTCGTTTTGTTCCTCTGTTTCGCTACATGAACTATTCATATAGAGCTTATTAACGATTTAACATCCGAATCGTTTTTTAGTGCTTTTCGTCGTTTCGTAGGAAGACGAGGAGTTTGCTAGAATGTCGATAATATAACAAAACTTTCAAGAGGTGTACAAGAAACTCCAGGTAATGTTCTTGTTAGAAAACCATTTAAAAAGAGTTGTCGGCGAGCACACCTTTACTGTTGAGTAGTTCTCTACAATTTTCGTGGAAATCGAGATTCACCTAAACTCTGATCCCTTAGAAGCTTTGTTTTCTGACGTAAAATGATTTACTTACACTTATCTCCCCTCATTAACCCAATAAACGAGTTTTGGTTCCGATACCAGACACTGATATATCGCAGTTACCGGTCAATCGCTTAGACAGATTTCAATTGTATCAGCGCATCCGTAACTATTTCTGGAAGCGTTAATCAATTTATTTCGTTTGCAACAATGAAAGAAATGGAGGAATCCAAGACCAGTATTTTGGGGTAGAAACCCTAAAATGGGAATAATTTTTAGGTACACTTTGATCTACATAGCCTAATGCGAGTTGTCACTATTAAAACCGCCACTTTTTTTTGTCGACATGTTGCACGCTTAGTCTTTCAATACTCGAGAATGAGGCAAGCTGAGGCTGCTTTTCCTTTCATTTAGGTTTTGGTTCGTTCATCCGCAGTGGTTCAATCGCATCGGGTAAGAAAAATGCACTAGTAATGGCAACATTATCTACAGTTGCCTGACTGACATGATGTATAGAGTTATCTCTAGCAGTTGCCCGAAGTGTAATTACTACCCCTCGAAGTAATTAAAGCCTTGCGACTATTCCATGAGGGAAAGTCCAAACGAGCAGAATCATTCTATTATTTCATGGTAGAGTAGTTTTAAAATTAAACATTTGAATAAAAAAAGTGCTATATTTTCATTTTGTAACATACTTATATATAAATTTAACTCACTGCCAAATTTATAATGCAGTTAATGCCAAGTAGAAATATTCAAATTCTAACTTGACATATTACGTTAAGAAGCAGTTGTGACGTGGTATTCGCGAACCCGATTAAATTAATTCATTTATATAATTAATATTAACCGTTGGGCCGCGTTGCCCAATACCGCGCACACAAGTTATTTAATTTGTCGAACTGCGGGCTGTCGCCAGGAACGCGAGTTCGCTGGGACGCACGGTATGGAGGATTCGGGCGATCCTCCTTGCCTCGACGCGATCTATATTAATTAAAGGATGTCGGCGGGAGCGGGGAGAACAATAAATAAACACTCTTAATTAAAATAAGAAAAATTAATAAAACATTTATTTAATTAAAATAATTAACAAAATGGCCACTCGGGCCGTGTGCCGCGACAAAGTTATTTCGCGCGGGCGGAAGTCCCGGGAAACCTGCCGGATCGAGATCCTCGCCTGCGACAGGTTTCAATCCCGGGAACCGCTGTTCGAGTACCGTTGTACTCGAACACACTCCCGTGGTACACACACACACAAGGGAGGGGGAGGGTCACGATAGTAAATGGTCACTTACCGGTGACGCTCCTCGGGGATGGCCCAGCCGATCCTCGGCGACTGGTCGACCTCCTTGACAAAGGGGACGACCGGTGGTTGAGGTGGTGAAGGCGGCCCTTGCCGCGGCGAGCGAATCGCGATCCGCGGTATCACCCGCGCACGACCCCGTCCTTTTGTTCACACACACACACAAACGCACACCAAAACTATACGGACACGCGTTCGGTCCACCCGGGTCTCCGCACCTAGCTCTGCTCCGGAACAACCGTTCACAGAGCTTAATGCAGGAGGGGGTGGGGCGCACTCTCGGCACTCACGAGCAGTACGGAACGTCCAGACAATATAATAATCCGTCCCGATCGACGGATCATTACACACTAACTAGGCGATCGCCTAATTTCCCGAAAAAGGGATGGGAGTGGGGAAACTCACACACTCTTTCGCGCTCCCATCCCTACGTATTGTCGCGCGCGTAATTGTACACTCGTAGAGAAGTAAACAAGTGTCGTCGGTTGGCCTTGACATACGAAAGGCTCCGACGACTTACAATTCGCGAATTTAAGTACTCTATTCGTCGTGAATAGATTGTGTGACGATTTCCGTCACACAGTGTACTTACAAAGAACACCAAATCCTCCCTCCTCCTTTGCATGGTTCCCCTGCACATGCAATGAATGCACATTTTAAGTTACATGTATGATTTACCACACTCCAGTACCCAAAGAATAAATTTTTCTTCTATTTTCTGTTTTTCCAAATACAATGATCGGCTCATCTATTTTCCCCCTTCATATCTCCATTGGCCTATGTATGACTCTCATTATACTTTTTTACGCCCCCCTCACCACTTATCAAATAGGGATCATGAAAAAATATTGTTGTAATGTCTGTCATTAGTGTGATCAATAATCCCATATAAATAATTTGAATATTTTATATTTTTCCCCTTTCCATCTATAATTTCGACCATTAAAACCGTAGATGATCAAAAAAGTGTCTAATTGTAGATAATCGATAAAAACGTGACTATTATTAACAAAAATAAAATGTTATTAACAAGGATATATCTCTACCCTAACACAAAATCTCACGTGAGATTTTGTAATAGGGTAAACTCGGAAGACATTTGTTGTATCTGTTCAAATATGAATTATTGTAACTTTTATCCATGAAATTTTATTAATTACTTTTGTAATATGTAATATATTTTTCTAATATGAAGAATATAATAAAATTATTCAACATTTCAAATTTTTTATTATAAAATAATTTCAAATCTAATTTTACAAAGTTAAATATTTAAATATTTCCAAAAAATGATTAGAGGTAATATTAAGTTTTCATAAAAATAGAAGTGACCGACTAATCAGTTTAATATTAAATAAAAATTATTGAAGAAATACCTCTTGATATCATAATTTTTTGTCAAGAACCACTTAGTACTCTGTTGCTGCAAAATTATAATAGAATGTAGTCCCTATCATGTTCTTTTATCACATAATATTCAACTAAGTTGACTGACTAATTTCAAATTTATGACAAAAAAAAAAGTTTTTTCTTAATAACTTTAAAACTACTAAAGATAATTTAAGAAATTTTAACAATATTATAAATTTATTGTAGTTTATCATAAATTCAAATATATTTTTTCTGTTTTATGAACTTATTAATCTCCTAACATTTACCCGGCTTAATAATTTACTTAACAAAGTTAACATGTTTAAATCTGATAGGATGATATGATCAATAAACAATTTAGCAAATTCAATAATATAATTTGTTACACTCTTCTAAAAAAATTATCGTTATAACTACATAATATTTAGTTATAAATAATTTAGTTATATCAAAATTATATTATTCTATCACACATTAAAAATAGACTGCTCATCAATAATTGATCAAACAAGTTTAATGTTTATAGGTTAAAAGTATAATTTTAGTTTGTAAACACTAGTTTATTAATACAAAAAAATTTTAACAAAGAAAAATTAATTACAGTTTGCATGAAAGCTTATTTTATTATACCTATATAAAAATATACTTCTTAATTTCATCAAAAAAGTCAGTGTAGTTATTCTTTTTAAAAATAATTTTAAACTTATATGAATAAAAACCTAAGACTGTAAAAGAATTTATCGAGTTCATTAAAATATTTTACACAATGCTCTTATAAATCAATGATTTTGTAACTAATCTATAATAGTGTAGTGTATATTTATTAGAAACACACTCCTTCTGCATTTAAGAAATGAGTGTTTAACTGGGTGCCATAGTCAATATTTATCCTCCCTACCTTATCGGCAATCGTGATTATTAGTAATAAATGTGTAAATAAAACAGTATGTGAAAAAATAAGAGAAGAGGCGCCTTCATTTATTGATAATATAACTGTGTGCCGAATTTCGGATGAAAATTATATTGCGTTTTTGAGAAAAGTCTTACCAAAAATATGAACCTAACCTCAACGAGGTGAAAAGATTTGATATTTTTGATAAGACTTTTCTCGAAAACGCAATAATATTTTAATCTAAAATTCAGCATACAGTTAGATTGTCAATAAACGAAGGCGCCTCTTCTCTTATTTTTTCACATACCGTTATACTTTTTTATTAATTAATCATCAAAAATTGAGTATGGAACCCCCTTAAAACCAAACACAACATCATACTATTCTTTCAAATTAAAAACTCAATGATGTTCAGTATTTTGACACGCAAGGTTATTTTAATATTCAAAGATTAATAAGTTATATAATTTTAGTTTTCAAACACTCGTTTATTAAATGCAGAAATAATGTAATTGAATAAAGATACACTATATCATATCTATGATGTACATTGTGTAAGCCACCCAATATTTATTGGATATAAAACAATATATTCATACGAGCATTTTATAAAATATTCCCTTAACTCACGAAATTATTTTTCACTATATTAAGATTTTCCTTATACACTTTAAATTTATTTTTACAAAGAATAAATACACCAGAAATTGTATTTGAAATTAAGAAGTATTCTTTAAGATGTTATAAAATAAGCTTTTCTGCAAACTTCAACAAATTTATCAAGTGTTTGAAAACTAAAATTATACTTTTTAACCTAAAATTATCTATCTAAATATTATTTATCTCTATTTTTAAATCATCATATTATTATATATGAAATTCAAAACTCAACTTTATTGAGTAATTTGTCATATTTGGTTAATACTTATATAGTATATACTATTATAGTATTATATTTTAGTTTTCAAAATTTGTTATTATTTATAGTAAAAGATTATTTTATAATATATAAATTAATACTTCTTAATTTCTTAAAAGTAATCCTTAAAAGTAATTTCAAATTTATATAAGTAAAAACCTAATAGGTTAAAATATAATTTAGCAAGTTCAATAGAATATTTTATACAATATTCATATAAATCAATGATTCTGTAAATTATCAATATTATATTGTACACATATAATGTATATCATCTAATATGTTGTATTAGAGTGTATAAGGAAAAACTTATTATAGTGAAAAATAATTTCGTGAGCATTAAGTTTTTCCTTATACACTCTAATACAACATATTAGATGATATACATTATATGTGTATACAATATAATATTGATAATTTACAGAATCATTGATTTATATGAATATTGTATAAAATATTCTATTGAACTTGCTAAATTATATTTTAACCTATTAGGTTTTTACTTATATAAATTTGAAATTACTTTTAAGGATTACTTTTAAGAAATTAAGAAGTATTAATTTATATATTATAAAATAATCTTTTACTATAAATAATAACAAATTTTGAAAACTAAAATATAATACTATAATAGTATATACTATATAAGTATTAACCAAATATGACAAATTACTCAATAAAGTTGAGTTTTGAATTTCATATATAATAATATGATGATTTAAAAATAGAGATAAATAATATTTAGATAGATAATTTTAGGTTAAAAAGTATAATTTTAGTTTTCAAACACTTGATAAATTTGTTAAAGTTTGCAGAAAAGCTTATTTTATAACATCTTAAAGAATACTTCTTAATTTCAAATACAATTTCTGGTGTATTTATTCTTTGTAAAAATAAATTTAAAGTGTATAAGGAAAATCTTAATATAGTGAAAAATAATTTCGTGAGTTAAGGGAATATTTTATAAAATGCTCGTATGAATATATTGTTTTATATCCAATAAATATTGGGTGGCTTACACATGTATATCATAGATATGATATAGTGTATCTTTATTCAATTACATTATTTCTCCATTTAATAAACGAGTGTTTAAAAACTAAAATTATATAACTTATTAATCAAAAATTTGATAGTACAATATATTAATATCAAAATATACTTTGTTTAGAAGTAATATACTGTTAATATTAAGTTCTTAACTTAATGTGTATATAATTATTTATTTTACCATTTCATTTTCATCTGTATCCATTCCATTTTCATCATCCGAGTCATAAAAGGGATTTTCATTATACAATTCATCTACTTCATTAGGTTCAATATCTTCAGAGGAATCTGTAGATTTATAGGAATCATTTTCATCTGCACTAACATGTTCCTGCTTTAATTCATCATTAATTAAAGTTTCAAAGTCTCGTTCAATATTACTCTGTGTTTGGAATTTCTCATCCTCGTTATTTACCAAACAATTAATATTTATGTTTTCTTGACATATCTGTAAAACAATTCAGTACAATTCAGTCAAATTCAATTAATTAATAAATAATTCAATAATTCAGTGTAATTTATTTTTTTTACCAGTAAATTCAGAATAATTAACAAATAATAATAAAAATGACTCACTGAATATTGTGTTTCGATGTTGGATAAATATCGGGATCTCAAAGTTGAGGATGGTACATCCAAAGAATTATCTCTTAAATATTTTTTGTAAGGTCCTCTTTTTACATGACTGTATCTATCTTCCATTTTAAATTGCAATTTCCAAATACAAAACCTGTAAAACAATTAGTATATTATAATGTAAAATATTAATAGAATAGGTATATCAAAGTATTTATTATAAGAATATATGCACTTAATCTAACCTGACATCCTTCTCACACCGTGAACACTTTACAGGTTGTCCTTATAAAAATATATGCGTAACCAATATATATTATTATTAAATATACATTTTTTCTGCACTTTCATAGTTGTGAATGTTGTTATTGTAACTGCATCATTACTTAGCAACATTGTTGTTATTTGTTTGTTTGTCTTGGAAACGCATGGTTAATAACCAGTAGCCATAGTTTCAATCCAAATGTATCTTCCAGTATATACTTCTATATATCTGGACATTTGAAGATTTGAAGTTTCCAGCCATATTTCACGAACAGTGCCAGTGCATTCTGCATTCTTGTTATTTAAAAATAATAATTCTTAAGTATTTATACATTGTGTTTAAATTATTATATTACTATATATTATATTTATAATATGACAAGCAGAGAATTTTTAAATGTTAATAATAATAAGTGTTTGTTAATTGAGTTCGTGAATGAGAGTGAAAAATTTCAAATTGCTTTTGAGTGTTGGTTGTCAGATGAAGACAAAAATAATATAAAAAATATCATTGACAATGGCAAAATTATAGTTATTAACTGGCCAAATGTAGATATCGCTGAAGCTGGAATTATTAGAAGTCGGCTCAAAAATACTACTTGGTCGAAGCAGCCAGTTAAAATAATATCGACTGGAGGTAATTTTTCATACATATATTTTTAAAATTCAATTTTTCTATTAAAGTCAATGAGTTGAGCAGGTGGTATAGTTAATTCTTACTTATTTACTTAATTATAAATTTTTAAAACTATAGTTCCAAAGCAGCTTTAAAATTGTTTGAGTTAAAAATATAAAAAATGTATATTTATAAAAATACTATGTCTAGAATTCGTGATTATATATATTAACTCCTGTCAGTAAAAGATATGTCTAATTCGTGTACATAATAAGAAAATTGCTGTGTTTGGAGATAATAATTACATTTATACATTTAAAATACTATATGTTGCTATAAATAATTGTAATAATTAATATACTTTGATTGGTCAGTAATTATCAGATATGCCATCCTGTTAATAAATATATTATATATATATATTTATATATATTCTATATAATATCAAAATTAATAATTTTTTAAAACATTTATAGAGTGGACAAATGTTAGAGAATTCATGAAAAAATTAGAAAGAAATGATGACCACACTGTTTCACGGAAAGGAAGGAAAATTTATAAAAAAATTTGTTATTCTCCAACAGAAGATAGTGATCAAGATGAAAGACATATAGAGGATAAAATATGTTTACCATCAACTTCCAATTTAAAAATCAAAAACTTTAATTTGATGGAAAATATAAAAAATAATGCATTGTCTACATTAAATGTAATTTATTTATTTATATATTTATTTCTATTTATAATTAATTTATAAATATTTTAGTTAATTTATAGAACAATATAGATATTTATTTCATAATTTAAAAATATTCTTAGCTTTTATTATCGAGATATTTAATAATAATATTGATAACATTTATCTAGGTGAACTATAGTGATGACATATGCGATACAGATGTAGATGATTTTAATTTAAATTTCTCAGATTCATCCGAAACTTCGAATACTCCACTTATAATACAAAAAAATTGTCAAATTAATTTAGAAAAAAAAAATTGTAAATATTCTCCAAAATCAGGGAAAGTGGAAAGGCAACTTTCGCAAAAAAGTGATATAGTTGAAGTTGATGCACAGCATATCAAATTAATTGAAAAAGAAAAAGAATTATGTTTTCTACGACAGGAGTTAACAAATTGTAAAAATCAACTGCAAGCATATACGAAGTTAATGTCAAATGTCTATGATGGTAAGAGAAAAAAAAAATTTATTATGAAATTTCAATAAATGTTTAAATTGATATATATTATTGATATATTAAGGAGATTCTATACTATACTTATGTTGATTAGTTAATAGGATATAAAAAACTAAGAGAAGAGGTACATTTGTTTATTAATATTCTAACTGTGTGTTAAATTCAGATGTAAATGCTAACACCAAAAAGTTAAGGTTATGTTATTTCAATTTGAAAGTCAGTACACAGTTAGATTATTGATAAATTAATATGCTTCTATTTTTGTGTTTTCGCATATTGTTTTATTGACAAACTTATTGACAATTATAGTATTTGTCAGTAAAGTAGGCAGGATATTGACTATACCATCTCGTTAACACAAATATTATATTATTATATTAACAATTCTTTATATGCGTGCATGCATACCAATTTGTTTAATATGATTTTGTAAATTTTTATAATTTTTAGATATATCTAAAATCAATAAGATTTCAAATAGAAATTTAAATAATATGGAAAATATAAAAGGAAGTAACAATACATCTGAAGGATTGAATTCACAAAATAATGAAAATAAAGAAAATAAACGAACAATAACTTCAAATTTAATTGATTCTGACGATGAAAACAAAATCAGAATAAAGGTAATGTTACATTATATCTTAAAAAAATATAAGAATGTAATAGTTAATATGTGTTACTAAATAAGTAGTATAAGTACATAACTATTTATTATTAACTTAATAAAATTTAGACTCCTTTTACAATTTTAAAAAAAAAGTAGTTTTACAATACTTACATCACAAAGTAGGTATTGAGCACAACTGTGAGCATCAACGTAGATACAATCAACATAGGTTTTTAATTACAAGAGATTAATAACTTTCTAATAAAACAACTAATTTCGAAGTTTTATAAGTAATATAAGAATAATATTAGAATTTATAAATAAGCTTTTGTGCAGACTTTAACCCAGTTTTTTTGTATTCAATGAACAGGTGTTTAAAAACTGAAATTGCACTTATTAACCTCTAAAATATTAAACCTTTTACAATGTATTAAAAAATAAGTTAATTTTTAAATCTAATAGAATAATATGATGGCCAACGAATGTCAGTATTTACTCTTAAATTATTTACTTATAACAATTATCTTTTAGGAGAGTGTAACAAATTATTTTACTGAATTCTCTAAATTGCTTACCCATTAATTTACTTTATCAGATTTAAAAATAAACTTTATTTAATAAATTGTAGAAGATTATTTATATGTAAAAATTAATAAGTATAATTTTAGTTCACAAACACTTGTTTATTAAATACAAAAAAATATAATTGTATAAACTTAAATAATTTATTTTTTTAGAAACATTTTTCAAATTTTTTTTATATGTTTATTTCTATTAAATTTAATTACATATGTATATAATTATTTATCTTACCTTATCATAATTTTTCTGTATGCATGACCCATGCTCCACTCCGTGCATTATTTTTTTCTGAATCGAAAGAAAGAAAGGGATCTTTGCTTTTCTAAGGTAGACCATGATAACCTTGTGTCGGCATAAAGCTGTCACTGTGCGGCATGAGCTGGAGTACGCTATGTCGCACCAGGGTTGCCCAGCAGTTGGAAATTAGCACCTAGATTTTTTAAATTAAACTTTTCGCCAATTATCTATTTACCAATTGAATGTGTGTGTGTAAATGCTCAAACTATTTATATATTGAGAAAATCAGAAAAACTTTTTGGGTGCTAGCACTCAGCACCCAAAAAGAAAACCCCTTTTTTGACGTTTAAAAGTTGAAATAGTAATATTTGCAAAGGTTACATCCACTGTGTGTGCAATGCGCAAACGGCATCCGAAATCAAAATAACGCTATCCTAATTATTTATAATATATATAATGATATTTAAAATTTGCGTCTTTTAGGTCGGTCAGTTAGGCATTTCAATTCCGCGTTTCCTAATTCCACCTAGCGTCTAGCATCCAAAATTAATAAAAGCAATAATAATCGCGTTAATTACATAATTTTATTTTCTTCAGCCTACATCGTCTGTGCGAATGATGCACAATCGGCACCCAAAAGAATAATAGCTTAATTGCAAACCAATAAATAAATATAAAGCAACAAAAAAGCAGCACCCAAACATAGAAAACTACAATTATCGGACAGTCAAATCAATGTGTTGGCATTATGAATTATGCTTAATTTAATTCAATAATGCAATAAAAATTATGTTTGGGTGCTGCTTTTTTGTTGTCTCATATTTATTTATTGGTTTGTAATTAAGCAATTATATACTTTTGGGTGCCGATTGTGTGTCTTTCGCAAACACATTTGCGCGTTGCACTCACTCTGAAAATATTACTATTTCAAATTTTAAACGTCAAAAACGTCATAAAAATCTTTTATGTAGAAATTAAACCACATAATTATGAATATTTGTATGCTATATCAATTTAAAAATAGAATCATTAAAATCAGATCATTATCCCGAGACATCACCAAATTTTTCCGCTTTTCCAAATGTAATAGTGTCTTGAAAGGCAGCGCAAATCTCGCACTGCGCATGCGCTCCCCACTTTTTGCTTTGTGTCGGTTGCAAAAAAGAACGGACTACCGCTTTTGTTAATAACTCGATTGAAATACTGTAGTTTACTGTTGCCTTTTTGTCAATTTAGATAGTTTACAGCTTGTTCTATAGTTCATGTAAATTTCAGCCCTAAATATTAATAAAGACACAGTAATTGCTTAAAAAAAATTATCTTAGCTTCAGAGCATCATATAACAATGACTCTCGGCTTAAAATTGGTAAAAAAAATCATAGCAATCAGATAATTTATTTATCAATTTAATTAAAACAAAAATTTTCTACTCAACTTTTGTACACCCTCCATTGTAGGTTAAGAAAAGAAGGAGATGTCGATCTTTAAGGGTCAAACCACGTTAGACAAGGAATAAAAAAACTCTTATTCTCAATTTAAAATATCGTGCAATGTTTCGTCCGCTGGTTTGCAGACCTCTTCAGGCACTGTTTATTAACAAAAAACAACAGAATTTTCATAGGAATCATATATAAATAAAACAGAACTTTAACCATACACTTTACAGCACAAAATAAAAATTAAATACCTTTGTAAAAACGATGTATACGTTTCAATTCTACTACATTGTAGGATAACGTCAAAGTGATTATAAATCAGTCAACTCGACTCTATATACATACGTGTGAAAATTACAGATAATCAATTTTGAGAATTATAGACATACATCAATATTCCGCGAGAAACAAACTGTTACAAAATCCTCTTATAAATATTACTGAGCATTTAAGTGTCTTCCTACTTATTTATAGTACATTTGCAAATATTAATATGCAACATCTCTGAAATAATGCGTTTTTTATATGAGGGTTCTTTGTCTAAAACACAAACATTGTCAAAGTTGAATGTGTGATTATTCTGTAGCATATGTAGGCTGAAAGGTATATTGGGCAAACAAAACGTGCAAAGATAGAATTAGAGAACACAAAAATATGTATAATAGTGATTCTGTTGTCAGCCTACATATGCTACAGAATAATGGCGATTTCTTGTATTTTGTAAGTAAACAAATTAGTGAAATTGAATCCAGTTAGGCTTTTTTGTAGGTATTGGTAATACCAATAAATGTTTATTTTTTATTATTTTTCGCTATTCTTAACGGTTTAATAGTTATAAGCAAAAAACTGGCTTTTCGAATATTCATTCATTATTTAAATAATGACCGATACCAAAATCGTGGCCACATTTATATACCATAATATCCTGATGCTCTCCCCAAGAACATTTTGCAGAAAAACTGCCTCGAAACGGTTATGTTTTTGAAACAGTACGTTTTGAGTTGAATTAGCGTCGACTATAAATGGAAAGCACATACTGTACAAGCTGTGACATGGTAATCGCGAATCCGGTATTTTTAAATAATGATAATAAATTTTAATAATTATTAACCGCTGGGCCGCGTTGTCCTATACCGCGTACACAATTAATTTATTATATATGAAGATTGCCGGCAAGTGTCGCCAGGAACAAGTTCACTGGAATGCATAGTGCGGAGGATTCGGGCAATCCTCTTTGCCTCGACGCTATCTAAATTAAATATTTTGTATGTCAGCGGGAGCGGGAAAAACACAATAATCACACTTCAGAATTTATATAAAGAAATTTAAACATTATTTAAATTAATTTACAAATTAGCCATCCAGACCACGTGCCGCGACAATATTTAAGCGCGTGGGCGGAAGTCCCGGGAAGTCTGCCGGATCTAGATCCTCGCCTGCGGCAGATTATAAGTCTCAGGATCTACTGTTCGGGTACCGGTGTACTCGTACGCGCTCCTGAGTATCTCGCACACTCATGTACACTTGAGAGGGGGGAGGGGTCACGGTAGTAGGTCTTGAACCCGAGCCCCTTTGGATCCGAAGGCGTTCACGCTACCACTGCGCTACGCCCGCAATTGGTCGTAGCTATACTTTCGTAGCTATACTACAGAGCCCTAAATGACGGGTGATCTGTTCTCATGCAGATCCACCACGTCACACGTTATTGTACGCTAAGTAAATTGTACGCTTGTAAACAGATTGTATGTATTTAATTTTTTTAATCTATCTGGCGGGGGCAAAGGGAAGAGAATCTTAAACACAGATTTTTTAGCAACGTTTCGTTGGCGTGGTCTGCCAACCTCTTCAGGCTGTTTATTAAGAAAATAACAATTTTAAAATACAGAAATAAAAATCACACACTGAAAACTTCGCAATAAACAAATCAACGCGGAAATTTAAAGTACCTTTAATCTGATTAAACCGATATGTCCAGTGGTTGAATGTACATAAGCAAATTTGTATACAATATCGTGTTTATATATAAGTAGCAAAAAGTAAACACAAGTAACGTCAAACAGTTGTTAATTAGGCATTTAAATTTCTTATAATTGGTAAATACGTTCTATTTAAAAATCTAATATGATCTTCCGTATTAATGTTAATATTATCAAGTTTTATGTGCACTATCTCTGAGATAAGACGTTTATTGTAATAACTTTTGCTATCAACAATCTTCACGCCATTAGAGCAAGTTTAACTTAAATTTGGTGCACAAGGAGTCAGCACCAATATTTTGTAATATTGAAAGCATTTTGCAGGCTTTACGTACTGGTTAATTACTATTGACGTCATACTAATGTTACTCCGTGACGGCACATCTGTGCTTGGCACTATTAATTTCTAATTACATTAATTGTCCTCTAATAACGTTTCATGTTTTGTTTTAATTCTTTCCGAAAAAATTTTCTTTGCAGTCTTTTTATTTTTAAGTAATATAGCCGAACTGAAATTACAGCTTTACACTTACCACTAAATTTAAATTCTATTTGTATATGAACAATATGTTAACAATGACCTACTTTGTTTAAATATATTTCTATTTCATAGCAAAGTAGACTTGATGATTGCAAATTTTTTTAAAAAGTATTTAATAAACATTAATGTATATTTCATTTGAAAAATTATAGACGTATAATTTGTATAAAAAGTATAGACGTATAATTTAAGAGCAAATCAGCACTATTTCGATTTTCTGGTTATTAACGTGTGTGTTCCTGTTTGTCCCTCTATGTGTCACATTATTCTTTCATGTATTCTTTGATTTTTTACTTTCAAATTATTAACAACATACCGCTCTCTAATTTTTGAATTTCAGCAGTGACTTGTAATTTTCGCTATGAACCGTTAATTCTTTTAATTCCTTATCCCTAATAACGCTGTTTTCATCCGATCTGAGTAGGCCAATGGCACTAGCAAGTATGCTACAGGGTTGCAAAAATTGTAATTACGAGAAAATTTAATTAGTAATTATTTTTGGCTTAATAATTAAACTCCATATTAATTCGAAATTACTTTTGTACTGAGTACTTAAACTTTATTTTAATTCTTAATTATTATGTACTGAGTAATTAATCTTTATTTTAATTATTAATTACTTTTGTACTTAGTAATTAAACTTTTTTTTAATTAATAATTACTTTGGGACTGAGTAATTAAACATTTTTTTAATTAATAATTACTTTTCGACTGAGTAATTAAACTATTTTTTAATTAATAAATACTTTAGGACTGAGTAATTAAACCTTATTTAAATTAATAATTACATTTGAAATGAACTGTCCAGAAGCGTGGCAATCGAAAAAAGCCTCTCTACTGGAGCGGATGATGGTAAAGCAGTATTAAATTTTAAGAATAACTCAAAAACTGATGGGTAATCCTTACTCAGTGCAAAAGTAATTATTAATTAAAAAAAAGTTTAATTACTCAGTAGAAAAGTAATTAAGAATTAAAAAAAAGTTTAATTACTCAATCCAAAAGTAATTAATAATTAAAGATAAAGTTTAATTACTCAGTATAAAAGTAATTAAGAATTAAAAAAAAGTTTAATTACTCAGTGCAAAAGTAATTAATAATTAAAGAAAAGTTTAATTACTCAGTATAAAAGTAATTAAGAATTAAAAAAAAGTTTAATTACTCAGTATAAAAGTAATTAAGAATTAAAAAAAAGTTTAAATACTCAGTACAAAAGTAATTACTGATTAACGTAGGTATTGAATTAGTAAAGTAATTAAATATTTGCAACCCTGGTATGCTAATCGTAAATCCATCCTTTCGATAACTTTAGGTTCATGCACATTATCAAATATATTACCAATCTATGGAATAAAGTACGAGACAGGTTTGTCCACTTTATTTGACCTTTAACCTCTAGAGTGCCGAGATTTTCGCCGTTGTTTCTGAGATATACAGGTAGAAGTTTAAAATAGTATCCGCCATATTACTTCCGCCATTTTGAATTTTCATTTTGATGACAGATTCAAGTTCAGAGACCTAAATAATTCTTGAAGACATAATTAGCAACGAATGTTACATATAATGTTCTATAGTAAAAGTTGATAGATTTTGAGTTAAATAGCGGTAAACCCAGCTGGTGTTGAAAGAAACTAGAAAAAATTTACTTTTTGAGGTTAGAATAACTTTTGAACTAATAAATTCCAGTACCTAAAAATTTTTTTCTGTATTCTGAAAAACATTTGCAATGTGTACCCAAAATTTGGCGCATTTTAAAATTTTGATCGGACCACTTCACGTGGAATACCCCATATATATATATATATAAAATACACATTTCATGTTAATTCATTAATTATATAATAAAAAATGACTGTGGGCATCTGCTGTAAACATATTTTACTTTTTTCGGTTGTATATTAAGTCCATAAAACTTTTCTATGAGCCGTTTGCTGTTCTTCGAATTGTCGAAAGAGGCTCATAGGATTTTCCGATGGGCCGCTTGCGATTGTACTATTATGTACCTTCAAGCGATTATAGCGTGACCCGTTGCTTTTAACGCATGAAGTCAATGAAACAAACTCTTGTTTGTGATGCGATATTCTTATTAAGTACAATCACGCTTTTAACATATGAAGAAAAAGAATAATCACATGAATTAACATGCAGCAAAAGCTTGGATATTTGGTCATAGAATAAACGCAAGATTATTTTCTCCGTGTAGTTTTTTTAAATTAAAGATAGTAAATCTAGTATGTAAAATACATACAATGCGTAAAATCCTTCAATTTTGAATAGTTTATAAATTTTATAATGCCAGTTATTCTAAACATATATTGTACATACACTGTAAATATTGCTGAATATTTAGAATTTAAGTGACTTAAAGTATACTTATATTATACTACCTACTATACTTAATACGAACAGTATATGTACAGTAGTTAGTAGTAAGGATATCTTATATAAGATATCAATTTTTTATATTTTTATTTTAACTATGCCCAGCAAAAATCAGGTATATATTTCCTTATTTTGAGTCTATTTAATTCTGCTAAAAACATATAAGTGATAAGAAATACTAACTATTATATTTATTCCAGAAAGCAAAAATTGAAAAAGAACAGGAAAAGAAAGATATATTTGAAATAACAAAAGAAATGACTGTAAATTGCAATAAGGAATCAATTTCGTCATACACGCATGATTTAATGATTAAAATATTCTCGAAAACGGAATTAGCAACTTGCAGCGCAAATGGATTGCCATGTAATGCGAATAAAAGTAAAAACATATTACCGAAACCTGCCATCGACCAATCGAAATTGCAAGCAATTAAAGGCAAGATATTCTATGTGTGAAATAATAGTGTATGTTGCAATATGGGGCGAAAGTATATTTTTCCCGCGGGTGGGTTACTGCTCCAAGAAGGTTCCTCATTTAGGGCGATAATCACGATATGGAAAAACATTTTCTCAAGAAAGCAGTAATCACGCGAGAGATAAATCTACTTTCGCAGCAGGTTGCATATAATATTTTATTGTAAATATGACAGTGGTCACATATATGTAGATCAGATCGAAATGGTTAATCTTTCAAATTTTAAGCCTAAGAAAATAAGTGTAAATGAATTATGGGTGTGGTCTCGCAATGGATTATTCCAGACTTTTTCTTTATTAAAACTTTGAAACAAAATAACAATCTTTTTCCCGACTTTTAAAATTTATTATCTTAAAAAAAAATTCGGTTCTATGGAATTGAGTCTCCGACCTTTGGGTTAGGAGACTTGCTCTCTACCAACTGAGCTATTTTTGTTTTTGTTATATGGTTAAATTTAGGTTAAGAATAATAAATAATTAATACCAGCTTTACAGAATGCAAACCGAACCCAAAAGTATAAGGTTTATTCCCTTTAGACTAAAGTTCTTCTTTTCAATTTCTTTTTAATATGTAAGTTCAATTATGTAAGTTAATAGTGTCCATTGCCAGACCACTCCAAGACTTCATCGTAGACTTATTTTCCTAGACTCATCTAAGATTAGTACCAGACTAATTTTTTTTATTCGGGTTTTCATATGGAGAAAACTGTTAGTTTCCATATGAACAGATATAATTTATATAATTTTTACTTGAGCTTATATATACAATAATAGCGTTAATCGCGCACAAATTTAAATACGCAATGACTGTCAATTTTGAGTTTTACGGATACGTGCTCTGACAAGGAGGTTGCCCTAAGTTTAAACGTTCACCATTTATAGATGAGAAAAATCTTGACTTGAACCCGGACAGATGTCAACGACAGGGAAATGGTTACGCACTAACAAGAGAGGACCAACCCTGCGGGAAAGGGATCTTTACCAAACTCTAAGATATTTTTTTTACTATAAAAATATGAAGAAAGCCGGAGTTGTAGAATCTAATGCCCTTCATGACCATAGATATAAACAAATAAAGAAAAATACTCTTCCGGCAGGGTTGGTCCTCTCCTTGTAAGTAAGCAGTTAGGGTCGTTAGTATAACTATGTAGTTGAAGTTTGCAACCAATTACGTGAGTAGAGCGGGAGAACGCTGAGACGATAGTACTTAGGAATCTTATAAACTTATTACACGAGTATTGAAGCGTTCAAAAGCATCAGCCGCTTGAGCTTGAGCGTTGAAGCATATATACGCTGGATTGCTTCCGCTTTTTCAGTGTCTCGCAAACTTGAGATCGCTAGCGAAGATATGCAATTTGATTTTGCAAAAATCTCATTTTTGTGAGATCGAGAATGACAGTATTTCACCGCTAGAAATCTACTTAAGTTTCTGTTCGCGCATATGCGGTCTGAAATACATTTCGAGCGTCACTCATAATTGTCTTCTGCATCTGAGTGGTTTCAGATCGAATCGTCATTAAAGTAATGAAGAAGAGCGTAACAAATTCGTTCGTTTTCCGTCACATAATGTATATGCTTGATGTACCCGAGTCGTTGACTACCTTAACATACACTTCTCGAGCTTGCGTTGATAGGGAGTATTTTGATGTTGCATATCGGCAATGTAACTGCGTAAATCACGCGTGACCGAGATTTTCTTCTTGTGCTACCAGTTTTTCGGGCGTTAACAAGGATTTGACTTTCTCGTCAACATCGTTCGAATACACCTCGTGGTTTAATTCGCGAGGCAGTGCATCAGGCAGGTTATTGCTTTTACCTGCCATATGTCCAATAATAAACCGAAATCTAAACAGGTACATGGCCCGGTGGTGTTATTTTTCTTTACCATCCTTTGTGCTGGCGAATAAAGTTAAGGCGCGATTGTCGGTGCGCAAAATGAATTGTCTACCTCCAAGAAGCGGTTTCAGATTCTCAAGCGCCCAAGCACTCCTGTTCATTTGAATATGGTAGTGTTTCTCTACCTTCCTGAACTTGGCTAAGACGCATGTAGTGTCATGTCATTTGCCTTGGGCATTGAGTAGGTAAAATACAGCACTCATCTACTGTACTATCGTAGGTTTGCAAACGCAGTGTTTTTTTCGGTCGAGCCGATGTAGTTTCAGTGGAGAATTGAATATTTTTTACCTTGTCAAAAGTCTACTGCATTTCGATTGTCCAATCACAAAGCTCATTAACTGAGAGAAGCGCCGTTTAGTACCGGTACTGGTATTTAAAATCGCGTTAACGATATGTTCGAAATATTCAAGTGAGTAAATTTACAATTATTTGTAAATATCTTAAATGTTCCTTCCATAAATCCGAGTACACTAAGTAATCGTCAAGATAGGAAAAAAAATCAAAACAAACGGATGCATTCTTGACTCCAAATCTTCACGGTTCCGATGTTACGCAATCTTTATGCATGAAAAAAATCAATGAGTTTTCGTGTTAACCACTTAAGGACGATATTAACCATTTAAGGGGACGCCAAAGCCACTTTAGAAATTCAAATTTCGCGCCAAAAATGTAATCGATTATTTCGTGTTTATTTTAAAACTAATTATTTTAAATAAAAAAAAAAGAATTGTCCCCTGTAGCTATCATAAAAAGCAACATATCTGCCAAGCGAGAGTAAACAATATTGTTTCGTTTTTCTGAAAATTTTGACCTACTAAAAAAATGGTAAAACATAACCTTTTCGTTTAGTAGGTCAAAGTTTTCAGAAAAACGAAACAATATTGTTTACTCTCGTTTGGCAGAAATGTTGCTTTTTATGATAGCTACAGTGGACGATATATCGACCACTTCGGTATCATATTATTTTGGAATTGTTTCGGGGGTAATATTATATGTTGAATACAGGAAACATAGTGTTATTATTCTGAAAGTATATTTGACCTTGAAATAGTGATTTCAAGGTTGAATTTTTTATTCGGTATTTCGACTTGAAAATTGGTATACCAATGTATTTTAATGCTTTGAATACGAAACAAATAGTATTGCGTTTGATGAAACACATTTTCATAGTGATTATTCGAACTATTTATTACTATTAGTTTCTTGGCAGATCAACATATAGTTATTTTTTCTTACGGAAGATTTTTTATTGATAATATTCTTATTATTTCATCATTCTCTGTATTTACTAAGTTGTCAAAAATTTGTGCATAGATGAAAGCCTAGTATTATGGAAAGACAGGCTTCGATTCCAGTAGTATATTCCTTTGAAAAGAAATCGATTTGGCAACAAACCGGTGTGCTACCGAACATACATTCATGCACACACACTCAACACACCTAAGTATATACTGACCGAGCGAGAGTCGGCGACCCGACGTCTGCTGGCCGGTGGAGTCGGCCCGGTTTCCCGTCGTCCTCGACGGTGGTCTGCAGGTGCGGCCTGATGCCGCGGCGATTCGCCTACCTCGGGGAATACTCAACCCGAGGTATATAGTCCTTCGCACTGCACTGATACAAACTCACGAACACTCGCGTACGGCTTCCCGGATCACGGACGAACCGGTCCGGTACTTCCCGTGGCGCGCGAAACTAATCGTGACGATGTGTTAATAAGATGCTGTCGCGGACAAGAACGGCAGCGTATTGAGCTTTTCGGGATTTGTCTTATTCCCGAAAAGTACCTAACACACACACACATACATTAACAATTGAATATACGGATGCTCGCACACATCCTCGGTCGTCGACATAAACACGCGTGTTTCGTGGCCTTGAAGAGGCAACGCACGAAATAATAACAACGTGCGAGATTTTAAGATATAATATTTTACATACATACGAAATAATATAATACACTAACAAGGAGAGTATCCCAGGTCCGGATCACGGATCTTGTCCTAACTCTAGGATAAGTTTTGTAATATAAAAATATGAAGAAAGCCAGAGTTATAGACTCTATCGCTTAATTTTACAAAAGTTATACGCTATTAAAGCAAAATTTCAAAAAAATGTACTTTCACTTAAAACGCTTATAACTTTTAAACAATCTAACATCAGCCCTCAAACTTTAATTCATTAAAAAGCTGAGATAAAATAAATACAGTTTAAAAAAAAAAGCTTAAATCCATTGCAATGGAGGAAATTTGTAGCAGAAATAAAAATTTGTAGAAATTTAGCTTAACAAATCACAGTGCTTAATTTTTGTCAAAATTTCTACAAATTTTTATTTCTGCTATAACTTTGCTCCATTGCAACGGATTTGAGCTTATTTTTTTTTTAACTGTATCTATTTATTCTCAGCTTTTAAATGAATTTATATTTGAGGGCTGATAGTTTATTGTTTAAAAGTTATAAGCATTTGAAGTAAAGGTTCTTTTTTTTAAAAATAGCATTTACAGTGTATAACTTCCGTAATATCGAGCGTTAGGGTCTATAACTCTGGCTCTCTTCATATTTTTATATAACAAAACTTATCCTAGAGTTAGGACAAGATCCGTGATCCGACCTGGGATATTCTCCTTGTAAGTATTACTTATTTCATTGCAACGACGTCTCGTCGCAAAGCCTCCCACTGAACTCCACATCAACTTCCTGATATGAGAGTTGAAAAGAGGACAATGAAATAAATAATGACACGCACGCAATCGAATTCTTCGCCTAGACGAGCTAGGGTCGAGGAGTGGTGAGGTTCTTCTCCAGGGTGGCCATCATCAGTCGCAGGACGACGTCTCTCGCTGCGGGATTGTCTCCTGCCACCGTTTCCAACAACAATCGACACTCCTGAAGAAGGTCAGCATCGTTGTTGGGTTGTCTCGATGGCCCGATGATGACGTTGCTGCTCATCCCCGACGTTATGTCCATCCTGGTCGGAACGGAGGGCCGTTCTATCAATGGAATCGGTGGTGCAGGGTACGGGGTCAATAATGACAACTCAGCTGGATAGCCGACTTGTCTGAATATGGTGTTAAAACCTGCCTGCACCTCATCCAAGGGTCCAGAGTTTGGTACTCCCAAACCCTGCGCCAGGCGACGTAAGAACGTCTCATGCGGGGGTACATCCTCGATCCGCTCGACGTGGACTGGCTGAGCTACGCTCTCTTCTCGTCCACGGGTCTTGTCCTTTTCGGCCTCTTGCTGGCCAGATATCGTTGGAGGAGGCGGTATGAGAGGACGAGCCAGGGAGTCCTGGTATTCAAAGCGCGTCGCACCTCCTTAATCGGCCCGGTATGGTGCAGACCGAATTCTGCCGCCTGCCGGCGGTCTGCCTCCTCGATTTGTCGAGCAATAACTCCGGACAAAGGATGGTTGGTTTTCCTGGGGCTGTGCGTCCACAATACCCACCGAAGTTGCTCGGACCGATGCGACGGTGGTCTCTTCCACCCGCCGCTTCTTCGCTTTACTGCGGTTCCCTCTCTGTCTGGCCCTCGTGGACACAGACTTCTCCTGTGTCCCAGACGTTGAAGGTTGGGATACCGCTGTTGTATACCCGCTCTAATTTTCCGTGGCGAGTCGATCATTGCTAGCCTAGGATTTTCTCCTTGGCGGAACGTATCTCTTTAAATCGGATACATGTACTTCAGATCTTTTCCGTCCAGACTCTTCAAGTTATAAGACTACTGGTGATAGTATCTCCTTGACTTCAAGGGTCCGTCGTACTTAGGCGCCAATTTGACCGAAATACCTTTGGCCCCGTGCGATAATGTTCTACACTTCATCATGACTAAATCGCCTACTTGGAAGGAAGCCACGCGTCTATTTTTGTTATAGACTTTCTCCTGGCGTCTCTGCTCTTCATCTATGTGTTTCCGCACTAGATCTCGAAGGGCATCAAGACGTTTGAGTCGATCCATCCACATCTCGGGATCGATAGGAATTTTAAATTCCCTCTTCTCAATCTCTCTACGCAGACTCTTTACAGGTTGAGGATGACGTCCAAAATTGAGGAAAGCTGGGGAAACCTTCGTACTTGATTGCGTTGCTGTATTAATAGCATGACGGAATTCATGTAGATGTTCATCCCAGCTGCGATGATCGGAATCCACAAAGGCCGCGATCATCGTCTTTAATGTCCTATTTGTACGCTCGACGGGGTGGGCTTGTGGTCGGTAAGGAGGAGTCGTGATCTGTTTTATCCCGTAATCCTCAAGCATTTGTGTCAACTTAATGGATGAGTGTATTGGTCTTGCGGGTCTACTCATGGTGCGTAAAGGGCGACGTGAAAATGGCCGCTCGAGACACCAAATTAGCATTGCGTACCTGGTTCGAACGTCGTTTAGAAGAAGAGCCTTCCATTGACATTCCAATTAACATAGTTTTCCTTCAAATTTTTTTAGTGTCAACCGCATATACGTCAAATATTATTTATGTTTGTAAATTTTTCTTGATTGTATTTAAATTTCAATACTATTGACACGTTTTATTAGATTTTACTAGACTCTTGTATGTAACCTTTTATGCATCTTAAAAATGTAAAACTAATTACAGCTACTAAATTGAAATAATTTTGAAAAGTTATTAGCATTATTTACTATGACTAAGGTCAAATACACATTTTAAAAATTACTTACAAAAACTATTACCTTTTATTAACTCTTTGTATACAATTAAATGAACTTCTACCTCAGTATCATAAACACTTAAAACAATTTTAAATGATATAAGAAACACAAATGAAATCATAATAAAATTATTTACAGGTCATGTCACCAAACGCTTTATGCATAAAATTAATCCAAAGGATTTGAAGAAATCTATTAATGCGGCCGTTCGCCAGACGTTAAATGAATTTTCAAAACTTAAAAAGTTACAGGATCGAATTCAAGAAGATTAAAAATATTATATGTTATATTATATATGTTAAATTTTACCTAAATAATGTTTAAATTGAATTTAAATAATATTTATATACATGAAAATTATATGTTTTCATTATTTTTTGTAACACTACCTTACAAACATCCCATTAACTAGAACAAATATTATTTCGATCTAAGATCAACTACTATGGTCAATAACCCATGTATCTGTAATGTAAAAGTATGCAATATCATAACTAAATCATTAACTTTGAGTTTTTTTATAGTATGTAAGTATCAAAGCACGGGAAAAAAATATTTCATATTATTTATTAGTATTTCATATAATGCATAACATAAACATATGGGCTATTTCACGTCAAGTGGTACGATGAAAATTGTAAATCGCTCCAAAATTTGAAAACAGGCTGGAAATATCTTCCAGAAGATAGGAAAAAAATTTTAGGTGTTAAAAATAATTTGCCTAAAAGTTATTCCACCATAAAAAATGGAAATTTTTCAATTTATTAGGAAAATTTCTATTTTCAAAGCCATTTATCTCAAAATCTATAGATTTTTTTGGAAAAACATTTTTGTTCAAAATAATCTTTAGAACTTATCTACCTGGGTTACAATTCTTAATTTTAAAATCTCGAAGAGATAGAACGCCCGAAAATATTGAATATCAAAAAAAGGCGACCACGCCACAATCGATTTTGATCTAACACCACTCAAAAGATCACATTTTTCGAGAGCTTTCGAATGGCGGCGGTTAGATTATTGGCCAAGACCGCTGGTGTAAGTTATGCCTCATAAACCTCATAAAATCACTAATTTTCATGTATTTTAAGGCATAACCTACAACAGCGGCCTTGGCCAATAATCTAACCACCGCCATTCGAAAGCTCTCGAGAAATGTGATCTTTTGAGTGGTGTTAGATCAAAATCGATTGTGGCGTGGTCGCCTTTTTTTGATATTCAATATTTTCGGGCGTTCTATCTCTTCGAGATTTTAAAATTAAGAATTGTAACCCAGGTAGAGAAGTTCTAAAGATTATTTTGAACAAAAATATTTTTCCAAAAAAATCAATAGATTTTGAGATAAATGGCTTTGAAAATAAAAATTTTCCTAAAAAATTGAAAAATTTCCATTTTTTATGGTGGAATAACTCTCAGGCAAATTATTTTTAACACCTAAAATTTTTTTCCTATTTTCTGGACGATATTTCCAGCCTGTTTTCAAATTTTGGAGCGATTTAAAATTTTCATCGTACCACTTGACGTGAAATAGCCCATATGTAAATTACATAGAGCTTCTATTTATTATGAGAAAACAAAAAACAATTGTATAAAAATATTTTTTTGCAATATTTCTATGCAATTCTTTATCTATACAGTAAGACAATTAATAATGTTGAATTGAGGTTTTTCACATAAAGGCTCTAAGATGCCTAGCTGCAAGAATACGAATTATATATATTTACAACAGTTTTTCAAAAATATGTGAATTTTTTAAAATTATTTTATCATCTTAAAATTCTAAATTATCTGCAAAAATTGATATAATCCTGCACTATTTTTCTTGATCACTTTTATTTAGTAATTTTACGTTTTACCTATAGAAAAAAGAAATTAATATAAAAAAAATATCTCTTCTGAAAAGATTTCTAAAAGAAGAAAAACATAATCTGTAGAAATTCCAAATGATATTTTTGTGATCAGAAAAATTTAGAAGTTTGTGTAAGAACAGATACATTCTGAATTCTGTAGGATTCTGCAAAATCCATTCAGACTAATTACCTGCAGAAAATTTCTGCAGGCGAAATCACTGTTGAAAAAGTTTGCAACTATTTGTAATTATACTGCAGATCGTTTTGCAGAACTTTTTGCAGAAAAATCTGCAGGTTTTCTTTTAAAAAAATCTGCAGATATTTTCCATAAGGGTTGTCAGGCACTCCACGTGATCTATGTTTTCATTTTGTGCACAAATCGTCGTTCCCCGATGTGAAGGTGCTACCTCAGAATCCGGTTATAAAAGGTGCTACTTCGGAGTCCAGTTATAAAAGGTGTTGACTCAGAAGCGAAATTTTTGTCTTCGATTTTAAGTTTGTACTACTGCCGGTGTTAGCTCAGCAATAAAATTGACAAGTGTTTTTGGTAATTTTATAAAAGATTATTTTTTTATCTATTATTTAACGATATTCTATTATCAAGGGGCGCGTGTCGCGCACCCGAGGCAAGTATGGGTACGCGGCACTAGCCCTATATACAGCTAAAACGAACCTTTAATTTTTACTTTCTTATTTTTTTAATGTACATCTTTTTTTATACGTTTCAACATTAACCCCCAATAATTCTTAGTCATATTTTATAGTTTCGACAAAATTTTGGATTCATTCATTACTGCATTTTTACAATAAAACGATTTCAAGATTTCGGATGTCGAATTCTTTACTTTCGGAATGAGAGAAAAATTTTTCTTTTTCTTCGTGTTCTCCAAATATATATAGATATACTCATAATAAATAATAGGCGATGAGAGACTAGAGACTATATAGAGATGTTGAAGCAGCGCCGCCTACCGGTCGAAATTCTCTTTAATACTTTCGGAATGAGAGGAAAAGTTTTTTATTTACATTTACAATTTCTTTAATTTACTAACAATATGCCTATGTATCTCATTATTGGATGATCAATTTTTCTACATAGAGATCGAAAACTGAAAATTCAAAAATTATTAATATATTGTCCACTGTGGTTTGTATTGCAGTATACCTCGCTGTGATTTATGGTTATGGTACATATCTGTACTATAATATTAAAATAATATTACAGATAACATGACAATATCGTCAGAAATTGGTAAGATAATATATTTATCAATTGTATACATAATGTAAAATAAACACAGAGATTATTATAAGTTACATTGAATTTTTTAGATCTTCCTTCAAGTGCATATCATAGCAACTGGAAATTACAATTTCTTTAATTTACTAACAATATGCCTATGTATCTCATTATTGGATGATCAATTTTTCTACAAAAAGAAATCGAAAACTGAAAATTCAAAAATTATTAACATATTGTCCACTGTGGTTTGTATTGTAGTATACCTCGCTGTGATTTATGGTACGTACCTGTACTATAATATTAAAATTACAGATAATATATATATTAATTGTATACGTAATGTAAAATAAAACAGAGAATAATGATTAATTTTAATTCAATAGGATTTACAAGAGAACAATTCGACTATGCGTTGTCTTGTGTTATTCCAATTTCAGTTTATATAGCACTAATATCATTGGGAATTGCTGTGGCTAATGTGGTAACTAGTTCAGTTTTGAATGTCAAAGGAACTCGGAGAAAACTGATAACAACACTTGTCACATTGCTTTACGCAGTAATTGTTGTTTCCCTTTTCACCATTAGCATCGTAAGTAACACATTTATTTTAATTATTATTTTCATATATTTTTGTATTAAATATCTTTTATGTGGTTATAGGTTCCATATACAGTATCTCTATACCCAAAATTAAATTCAACGCTTCCTCCCCATTTGAAAAATATTCATAATAAGGTTGATAATCTACACTTAGTTAATAGTTATGGATTAATTCAAAAGAATGAATGTAGGAGCTGACGGAAGATCAGAATTAATCATTGAAGGTAGTAACAGTGTTGATGGACCATGGAAAGAGTATCATTTCTTGTATAAACCAGGAAACGTTAATAATTCCTTGCCTTTTGTTGGTAAGTTTAATAGTACATTCAAAGTGATATTAGATTCCATCAGATCTCTTGTGAGTAAAGTCGAAGCAACTCTACTGCTATGGGGTGTATTCACAGCTGGATGTGCAATAATCATGACTGGCTAAATGATAAAAAGAAAATTCTTATTTCTAAGAGGTAAAAATATAAATAAAGAAAATGAAGAACGAAGAAAATTCGGAAAACTAAAAAAAAGGAACATTTATCAATAATGTAAAATAAAGTGAGATAAACATTTTTTTTTTTATCAAACTGTGAGCATTTTTTGTAACTATAAGTGTAAACAATTGTTTTAAAAACCAAGTATTTAGTACCCCCAATTCAAGATAATTAAGTTTTTGTGTTCCATATTTAATTTTTTGATAGCTTCTCTTTTTGTGAGATTGCGCACAATAGTCACTAAGTGCGACTATAAATAGGTATATAAAAAAAAAAGGATAAACATTTAAAGAGTACATTTAAAGGCTCAATGTGTGATTATAAAACTATAATGTAGTGTGCAGTGTATATAGAAAATATATATATTAAGTTTTTACATCAGAAAGTTTAAAGTGTAAAGTAAAGAATACTTATTAAGTTATTACATTAGAAATTATTGTATCTGACCACACTTTTAAAATTGCTATGTAAATATAATAGTTAAAAATTTCTAATTTTTAAGCAAATTTTGTTGCACCACAATAAAAACAAAATTTTTTTATTAAGAAATTAACTACGTACATAATTCCTAAATAGTTTCTGCAATAGAAAGTACTGAAATCTAAATGAAATTGACAAGTATTTTTATAAATATTTATATTTATTACTATAAAACTTTACGTTTAATGTTGTAAAACACCTTCAAGAAGGTGTATATTTTGGCAAGTATGGGTTTGGTCCGATCAGAACTTTCTTTTTCTTTTATTCTAACTAGAGTTACATTTTATAATAATACATTTTATTATGTACACAAAATTATTATTTTATTCTAACTAAAATTGTGTAATGCATAATAATTTTTATTTAATCATTAATATAAAAGTAATAAATATATATATTAAGTTTTTACATCAGAAAGTTTAAAGTGTAAAGTAAATAATACTTATTAAGTTATTACATTAGAAATTATTGTATCTGACCACACTTTTAAAATTGCTATGTAAATATAAACAATTTTCCAATATTTTTATTTTAACTAAACCTATATTACATAATAACTTATTTATCAATAGAATAATACTAATGAAGTTATTACATTAGAAAGTACTGAAATCAAAATGCAATTGTCAAGTATGGTGTATAGTTTCTGCAATAGAAAGTACTGAAATCAATATGAAATTGACAAGTATTTTTATAAATATTTATTACTATAAAACTTTACGTTTAATGTTGTAAAACACCTTCAAGAAGGTGTACATTTTGGCAAGTATGGGTTCGCTCCGATCACAATTCTCCAATATTTTTATTTTAACTAAACCTATATTGCATAATAACTTATTTATCAATAGAATAATACTAATGAAGTTATTACATTAGAAAGTACTGAAATCAAAATGCAATTGTCAAGTATGGTGTATATTTTTTTAATCACACTTTTAAAATTGTTGTACATAATTCGTAGAAAGTTTCCGCAATAGAAAGTACTGAAATCAAAATGGAATCGGCAAGTATTGCTTTTCAAATATAAATATATTTTTCGAACTGAATGTACTAATTTTTTCTGAAAAATATCTACCTTACTCATTTATTTTTTTTTTTTTAGTTACAGCAGAAAATACACAATTTTATAATAATATTCATTTGTGCAAAATTAATTTCTGGAAAAGTAATAAAACAGAAATTTTTCTCATTTTTATTCTTTTTAAATGAAATAATACTTGCACCACGCGTTGGTTTGCCTTATTACTTTTAATAAGTTATAATTAGCAATGCATAATATATTATATATGCACATATCAAGTTATTATAAATATTTTAAGGTAAGTTAATAGGTACAACATATCTAAATGATTTTTAGTGACTCTCATAAGCCCTATATATATCATTACTGCAGATAATATTAATTTGTCAAACCGAGTACAAGCACTTCATAATTATTATATAGTAAAAAATATAAATAGATACGATCCATTCCAAATAGAAATTCGTTTTATAGTTTAAAACATTAGAAATCTTTATTTAAACATTTTTTTAATCGTTAATCTACTTTCTTAAGTTAGTAAGGGAATATTCAAAATTGAATCGTGATACACCCAACGGTGGTGCAAGTATTATTTCATTTAAAAAGAATAAAAATGAGAAAAATTTCTGTTTTATTACTTTTCCAGAAATTAATTTTGCACAAATGAATATTATTATAAAATTGTGTATTTTCTGCTGTAACTAAAAAAAAAAAAATAAATGAGTAAGGTAGATATTTTTCAGAAAAAATTAGTACATTCAGTTCGAAAAATATATTTATATTTGAAAAGCAATACTTGCCGATTCCATTTTGATTTCAGTACTTTCTATTGCGGAAACTTTCTACGAATTATGTACAACAATTTTAAAAGTGTGATTAAAAAAATATACACCATACTTGACAATTGCATTTTGATTTCAGTACTTTCTAATGTAATAACTTCATTAGTATTATTCTATTGATAAATAAGTTATTATGCAATATAGGTTTAGTTAAAATAAAAATATTGGAGAATTGTGATCGGAGCGAACCCATACTTGCCAAAATGTACACCTTCTTGAAGGTGTTTTACAACATTAAACGTAAAGTTTTATAGTAATAAATATTTATAAAAATACTTGTCAATTTCATATTGATTTCAGTACTTTCTATTGCAGAAACTATACACCATACTTGACAATTGCATTTTGATTTCAGTACTTTCTAATGTAATAACTTCATTAGTATTATTCTATTGATAAATAAGTTATTATGTAATATAGGTTTAGTTAAAATAAAAATATTGGAAAATTGTTTATATTTACATAGCAATTTTAAAAGTGTGGTCAGATACAATAATTTCTAATGTAATAACTTAATAAGTATTATTTACTTTACACTTTAAACTTTCTGATGTAAAAACTTAATATATATATTTATTACTTTTATATTAATGATTAAATAAAAATTATTATGCATTACACAATTTTAGTTAGAATAAAATAATAATTTTTTTAATTCGGGAATTAACAATATATCGTGAACTTAATATTGTTTAGAATAATGCACATAATAATTTTAATTTTATATATTTTAGACTGTTGTTGGTTTTAAATAACTCAATTTTTATAATACATTTGGACACTACTGTCGAAGGTTCTGTTTAACTGAGCAAGATTTTTTCGTTCGAGTAAAGTGAGGGAAAGAATTGGAATAAGGTATAAAACGATTCAAATACAACCACAAAAATTACGCAGCCCCACAAAAAAAGTTGACAGTCCCAAAAACGAGATCATGCTACTTATACATTTTTTGGGTCGCTGAATCCAGATCCGAGGATTTTGACGCCAGCAGATCGGCATGGGATGGTTCATGCACATGAGAATTTTGCACCTAAATATTGTGCACAACATATAAAACAAATTAAAATTATACACAAATTATTTGTCGCAATAATAATAAAATAAACATATGTCGTGTACAATTTTTCGAAAACTATTTATTATGTAATTTTATTATTATACCCCTACCTTTTATTGCACACAATATAGAAATTTGAAATTTTGTGGCTAAGGAAAACTATAATAAAGTTGTAATGTAGCTATTTTGCCGGTATTTTATCACCATTTCTGTACTCAATACATTTAAAAATATGCACACGATTTTATTGCGTATAAAATATCCCTACTAGAAATTAAAGTATAAATACACTATAAGTGTAACGTTTTTTAAGCAATAAAATAGCAAGTTGTTGGAAATAGCGATAAAATATCGGAAAATCGCTGCTTCGTAGAATCATTATAGTTTTGTTTAACCTCAAAATTTCAATTTTTCATATTGGTAGGGTTATAATTATTATATGAAGGCCTTCATAATGTTGTCCTCGGGATTGATACGCGGCGAATTGTCGGCGAATTGGCGCATTAGACGTTAGCTCAGCAAGAACAACAAAATTCAATATTAATTTAAAAACTTTTGCCTGGGCGAGAAAAAATTATATTTTTAATAATAACAGGACTTTGGTTTAAGATTATGTCCATAGTACATACTCTGATGTTAGGGGGCACTTTTCCATCCACAATCAGATTTTCCAGCTTATGTGTACTTATATAGGCTCCGTTCATTCGTTCTTACGATACCAAAATTTTAAGTTTATCATTATTTTGATTCAATAATACTGTCTTGTGTGTCTGGGGCAGGGACCGTCTGCGCCCCACTGATGAGTTCTGGCAGACGGTCCCAAGACGAAACACATAGACTTAAAATTTCTTTCTTTTTATTAAAATATTTTCAATTTTATTACTTAGTATTTATTTGCTTCTTCTTTTGGTTTATGTCTGGCGGCTTGTGGCCTTCATAATGTTGTCCTCGGGATTGATACGCGGCGAATTGTCGTGCCTTTTCGAGCGAGCAACTTGGAGTTCTTAGAGTCGTTAGACGTTAGCTCAGCAAGACCAACAAAATTCAATATTAATTTAAAAACTTTTGCCTGGGCGAGAAAAAAAATTATATTTCTAATAATAACAGGACTTTGGTTTAAGATTATGTCCATAGTACATACTCTGATGTTAGGTGGCACTTTTCCATCTACAATCAGATTTTCCATCTTATGTGTACTTATATAGGCTCCGTTCATTCGTTCTTACGATACCAAAATTTTAAGTTTATCATTATTTTGATTCAATAATACTGTCTTGTGTGTCTGGGGCAGGGACCGTCTGCGCCCCACTGATGAGTTCTGGCAGACGGTCCCAAGACGAAACACATAGACTTAAAATTTCTTTCTTTCTTATTAAAATATTTTCAATTTTATTACTTAGTATTTATTTGCTTCTTCTTTTGGTTTATGTCTGGCGGCTTGTGGCCTTCATAATGTTGTCCTCGGGATTGATACGCGGCGAATTGTCGTGCCTTTTCGAGCGAGCAACTTGGAGTTCTTAGAGTCGTTAGACGTTAGCTCAGCAAGACCAACAAAATTAAATATTAATTTAAAAACTTTTGCCTGGGCGAGAAAAAAAATTATATTTTTAATAATAACAGGACTTTGGTTTAAGATTATGTCCATAGTACATACTCTGATGTTCGGGGGCACTTTTCCATCCACAATCAGATTTTCCATCTTATGTGTACTTATATAGGCTCCGTTCATTCGTTCTTACGATACCAAAATTTTAAGTTTATCATTATTTTGATTCAATAATACTGTCTTGTGTGTCTGGGGCAGGGACCGTCTGCGCCCCACTGATGAGTTCTGGCAGACGGTCCCAAGACGAAACACATAGACTTAAAATTTCTTTCTTTCTTATTAAAATATTTTCAATTTTATTACTTAGTATTTATTTGCTTCTTCTTTTGGTTTATGTCTGGCGGCTTGTGGCCTTCATAATGTTGTCCTCGGGATTGATACGCGGCGAATTGTCGTGCCTTTTCGAGCGAGCAACTTGGAGTTCTTAGAGTCGTTAGACGTTAGCTCAGCAAGAACAACAAAATTCAATATTAATTTAAAAACTTTTGCCTGGGCGAGAAAAAAATTATATTTTTAATAATAACAGGACTTTGGTTTAAGATTATGTCCATAGTACATACTCTGATGTTAGGGGGCACTTTTCCATCCACAATCAGATTTTCCAGCTTATGTGTACTTATATAGGCTCCGTTCATTCGTTCTTACGATACCAAAATTTTAAGTTTATCATTATTTTGATTCAATAATACTGTCTTGTGTGTCTGGGGCAGGGACCGTCTGCGCCCCACTGATGAGTTCTGGCAGACGGTCCCAAGACGAAACACATAGACTTAAAATTTCTTTCTTTCTTATTAAAATATTTTCAATTTTATTACTTAGTATTTATTTGCTTCTTCTTTTGGTTTATGTCTGGCGGCTTGTGGCCTTCATAATGTTGTCCTCGGGATTGATACGCGGCGAATTGTCGTGCCTTTTCGAGCGAGCAACTTGGAGTTCTTAGAGTCGTTAGACGTTAGCTCAGCAAGACCAACAAAATTCAATATTAATTTAAAAACTTTTGCCTGGGCGAGAAAAAAAATTATATTTTTAATAATAACAGGACTTTGGTTTAAGATTATGTCCATAGTACATACTCTGATGTTCGGGGGCACTTTTCCATCCACAATCAGATTTTCCATCTTATGTGTACTTATATAGGCTCCGTTCATTCGTTCTTACGATACCAAAATTTTAAGTTTATCATTATTTTGATTCAATAATACTGTCTTGTGTGTCTGGGGCAGGGACGGTCTGCGCCCCACTGATGAGTTCTGGCAGACGGTCCCAAGACGAAACACATAGACTTAAAATTTCTTTCTTTCTTATTAAAATATTTTCAATTTTATTACTTAGTATTTATTTGCTTCTTCTTTTGGTTTATGTCTGGCGGCTTGTGGCCTTCATAATGTTGTCCTCGGGATTGATACGCGGCGAATTGTCGTTTCTTTTCGAGCGAGCAACTTGGAGTTCTTAGAGTCGTTAGACGTTAGCTCAGCAAGACCAACAAAATTCAATATTAATTTAAAAACTTTTGCCTGGGCGAGAAAAAAAATTATATTTCTAATAATAACAGGACTTTGGTTTAAGATTATGTCCATAGTACATACTCTAATGTTAGGTGGCACTTTTCCATCTACAATCAGATTTTCCATCTTATGTGTACTTATATAGGCTCCGTTCATTCGTTCTTACGATACCAAAATTTTAAGTTTATCATTATTTTGATTCAATAATACTGTCTTGTGTGTCTGGGGCAGGGACCGTCTGCGCCCCACTGATGAGTTCTGGCAGACGGTCCCAAGACGAAACACATAGACTTAAAATTTCTTTCTTTCTTATTAAAATATTTTCAATTTTATTACTTAGTATTTATTTGCTTCTTCTTTTGGTTTATGTCTGGCGGCTTGTGGCCTTCATAATGTTGTCCTCGGGATTGATACGCGGCGAATTGTCGTGCCTTTTCGAGCGAGCAACTTGGAGTTCTTAGAGTCGTTAGACGTTAGCTCAGCAAGACCAACAAAATTCAATATTAATTTAAAAACTTTTGCCTGGGCGAGAAAAAAAATTATATTTTTAATAATAACAGGACTTTGGTTTAAGATTATGTCCATAGTACATACTCTGATGTTCGGGGGCACTTTTCCATCCACAATCAGATTTTCCATCTTATGTGTACTTATATAGGCTCCGTTCATTCGTTCTTACGATACCAAAATTTTAAGTTTATCATTATTTTGATTCAATAATACTGTCTTGTGTGTCTGGGGCAGGCACCGTCTGCGCCCCACTGATGAGTTCTGGCAGACGGTCCCAAGACGAAACACATAGACTTAAAATTTCTTTCTTTCTTATTAAAATATTTTCAATTTTATTACTTAGTATTTATTTGCTTCTTCTTTTGGTTTATGTCTGGCGGCTTGTGGCCTTCATAATGTTGTCCTCGGGATTGATACGCGGCGAATTGTCGTGCCTTTTCAAGCGAGTAACTTGGAGTTCTTAGAGTCGTTAGACGTTAGCTCAGCAAGACCAACAAAATTCAATATTAATTTAAAAACTTTTGCCTGGGCGAGAAAAAAAATTATATTTTTAATAATAACAGGACTTTGGTTTAAGATAATGTCCATAGTACATACTCTGATGTTAGGGGGCACTTTTCCATCTACAATCAGATTTTCCATCTTATGTGTATTTATATAGGCTCCGTTCATTCGTTCTTACGATACCAAAATTTTAAGTTTATCATTATTTTGATTCAATAATACTGTCTTGTGTGTCTGGGGCAGGGACCGTCAGCGCCCCACTGATGAGTTCTGGCAGACGGTCCCAAGACGAAACACATAGACTTAAAATTTCTTTCTTTCTTATTAAAATATTTTCAATTTTATTACTTAGTATTTATTTGCTTCTTCTTTTGGTTTATGTCTGGCGGCTTGTGGCCTTCATAATGTTGTCCTCGGGATTGATACGCGGCGATTCGTCGTGCCTTTTCGAGCGAGCAACTTGGAGTTCTTAGAGTCGTTAGACGTTAGCTCAGCAAGAACAACAAAATTCAATATTAATTTAAAAACTTTTGCCTGGGCGAGAAAAAAAATTATATTTTTAATAATAACAGGACTTTGGTTTAAGATTATGTCCATAGTACATACTCTGATGTTAGGGGGCACTTTTCCATCCACAATCAGATTTTCCAGCTTATGTGTACTTATATAGGCTCCGTGCATTCGTTCTTACGATACCCAAATTTTAAGTTTATCATTATTTTGATTCAATAATACTGTCTTGTGTGTCTGGGGCAGGGACCGTCTGCGCCCCACTGATGAGTTCTGGCAGACGGTCCCAAGACGAAACACATAGACTTAAAATTTCTTTCTTTCTTATTAAAATATTTTTAATTTTATTACTTAGTATTTATTTGCTTCTTCTTTTGGTTTATGTCTGGCGGCTTGTGGCCTTCATAATGTTGTCCTCGGGATTGATACGCGGCGAATTGTCGTGCCTTTGCGAGCGAGCAACTTGGAGTTCTTAGAGTCTTTAGACGTTAGCTCAGCAAGACCAACAAAATTCAATATTAATTTTTTAAAATATAATAATTACATTAATAAGACATTAATTACATTAAAAACATAGAGCAGTGCAATATACAACAAAAAATATGGTACATATAACAGGGAAGTACCATGAACCTTGTACATGCAAAATTTGACATCTGAACGAAATTACGAACTTACTTATTTACACAAATATCACGTGCTATATCATACGAAACCTCACATCGAATTCATTGTTAATTAACATTACGTACCTGATCATTCGCTTACCCTACATTGGTTTTTATTGAAAACCCACCTTGTTTTGTTTGTTGTATTGCTCCTTGATTTATAATTAAAATCACAGAACAATGAAACAATCGACACAAAATATGGCACATATAACAACAAGTAGATATATTACATGATGGAACACCTTAAGTCAACTTAATATTTCTGGATATAGTTAAGTTCGTAATTTCTTACAGATGACGAATTTTTTATGTGCAAGGTTCGTTGTTATTTCTGGTTATATGTGCCATATTTCGTATTGTTTGTTGCATTGTTTCCATCACTTATCCTAAAATATACAGTATATTTAGTTTTTGTAGATGACTTAGAAATATCAAAAACGAAGGGAGAAAAAAGAAAGAGAGGACGTCCAAGAAAAGATAATATAAAATTTGAAGAATCACGACAGCTTGAATCAGATTTTAACTGACTGTAAGAAAATCAGCAATATGCCTTTGTTGCTACAGTCCACAAGGTACCAAACTCGTACAGAGAGGATATGATGTCCCCAGGTAAGCTTGAATAAGAAAAAGTAATTCATAGTGAATTGGAGCCTGTGAAGATTAACGAAGTCTGGACATTAGTAGACAGATCTCAAAATATTAAAGTTAAAAATCCAAAAATTTTCGACTCTAGATGGAGTTTTAAAATATAATTATTATTTATACAATTAAATTTATTTTTACATTAAGTCGTCGACTGACAGATTTGGGTTATTCGTTGGTGTTTTTAGTAGCGTCATTATGTATTCTATTGCGTTTTTTTTAACCACTTTAAATCTACCAATTTCAGTTTTTTTATAGTAGCGCCTCCGAAATCCTGTGTAGCTCGTTCGCATTGTCAAAAATCCTTTCCTCATGTTCTACGCCCAGCTCCTTTTCTAAGGCGCGGACCATGGTAAAAATTCTTTTGCCGGGTGGTCGGCAGCTGCATAAAACCATTAGCATATTCAACTTTGTCTTAAACTTTGCCGCCGCGATTAAACACCAGTTGCGGTGTTTATTACTGGCAGCGACAAAATGAATATATATGCTTGTTTTTAATGTATTCAATTTTTTTAAATATAAATTAAATTCTTTATCTCCAACCTGTGGTGTTTCGGCTGTAATGGTGAAGGGCAGTGTTGTATTGGGGTTATTGCCGCTTATTCTACGTTGCATCATCCAGGATATCTTATTTAATATGACTGGCATCCCCTGCAACAGCTTCCCCATTTCTCGCCGCGATGGATCTACAAATATATATATATAGGTTAAGCAATCTCAATTAAAAACCATCAAGAAATCCCTCAAATCTATGAAAGATCCTAAATTTTGATTTTTGAGTGTTTTTGACCAAAATAATAAAAAAATTTATTCGTATGAATTTTTATTTAAAAATAAATTTTATTTACAAATAAGAAAGAAATTACTTACTTTTTTTTGTGGCTGCTACTTCACCCGTCTCCGATTTCTCGGTTGTTCTGACTAAAAAAATTATAATTTCACAATTATTAATAAATCTAGTTTTATTCTTGGTCTAATCAAATGAAATACTCACTATATAATGTGAAATCAGCAGCAAGTAGATGGTTCGCAGCCACTGCACACTTTACGTTACTGAAAGGAAAAAATAAGTAAATAAAACATTTATGTAATTAATAGTTAATAAAATAAATGCATTATAGAATAAAAAAGATTACTTACTTTAAATAATCAATTAAGTGTGCTTCTGAGCCTAAAGGTACGTTCATAGTGGGGGTAAATTTACGGAAATTTGTCAGTTAGACTTGAAGCAGCACACGTATGGAGCAATTAGGAGTTGTATTATTTTTGGAATAAGTGCATCGCACCTGGTATAATTTTGTAATTAATTAGGCGTGTTTGTTTGTTAATTCATTCATTACGTTACATTATAATTTGTACTTATTTTCTAATTATGACTTAATTATGAATGCTCAAATGATTTGAAGTTACGCATCAATGATGTTTGTTAATATTATTAAGGTTTTAAAGGTATTGTATTATAATTACATAATTTATTGATAAAATAAAATTTTTTTAATAATTCTAATTTTTATACAGATTTAGTTACAAGTTAGTGTATCGTTGAAATTTTGTCAAATTTTTACAAGCAAAAACTTTCTTGCATTACATTATGTAAACACTCACTTACACGCGCGCACACACACACACATAGTTTTGTGTGTTTTATTCAATTATTCAGAATGATCAAAGTGGAACTTTTGTTTTATAACACTAGGATACATTTAAAATTATAAATTCAATAATATAAAAGTAATGCAAAACTAGTGAAATATTGAAGGTATATCATTTTTTGTTTTTTTATACTGCTGCATTAATAATTTGATATACGAATTTTCTTATTCGTCTCGAAATTTTTTGCTGTACACGTGAAGACATTTTTTTGTAACCACATTTGTTTCTGAAATTTCATCGAATAGGTAATTGATTTAAGTTACAATAAAAATTAAATAAATAAGTTTATATAATATAGTAATAAAAATAAAATAGAGGTCGTATTTTCCGAGTTTTCTTAAAATTTTCATCATAAATTTCACTACTTAGATTTCATTAAGGCGATGTGGGAGGGTAAGAAAAGTTTTAGTCCGGTCAGTAAGTTATTAGGTTTGATATTAGATTTATCTAAATGGTGGCGCTATAGTTTGCTAAGCAAAATTGTGCAAACTAGCAGTACGTAAACAAGTTAATGCCAATATATCGACGCCTGTATATTATATATATATATATATATATATATATATATGCGTACACATTGTTGGATTATTAAATGTGTGTGTACAACCTTATTTGTACTAATACATAATTTACTTGGCGATTGGTACAGATACCGGTAGATGGCACTATTTTGAAGTGTATGTAGCATTACTTTTGAGGATTCGATTCGCAACTAACCGAGGTGAAAGGTTGTATTGGAATATAAGAGATAAATATTAAAATTAAAATAAGAAAAAGCATCACGAATTTGAATCGGACGAATTATAATTAATAAAAAGAAAAGATTGAGTTAACCAATATAACCAGAGAGGGCACCGATGACTCGCAGTGTCCGTATAATAGTTATGAGTTCAGGATGGAATTAGAAGTGAAGGATAAATACAGTTATAATTCGAGCGATTTGAAAAATGTACTAACAGTTATTGGAATTGAAAACTCTCAATTAATGAAAATCAAAGTAACAAAAGAAGATGCGAAGAATCAGAAGAAGATAATTATAAAGGCAATGTAAGTGCTACTAAAAAACTAGCTAACGATCAAAATAAAGAAAAACTTGAAATGGACTCGTCCAATTTGATAGATAATTCATCGATTAGTGAAGCAACGAAAATGAACCCGTCCAATTTTACAGGCTTGTCGAATTGGATAAATATGTACTAAGAAAGGAAGGCAAATAATGTAAGTAATACAGATGATATTCATAAATCGAACTTAAAAAAAGAAATATATAACGATAAAAATAAAGGTCCGTTTGGTGTTTGTTGCAAATTTATTAAACCAAAAGCAGAAGAATTGAATCCTTTTAACGTGGGCAACATTATATATAAAGAATATACAAAGATAACTGACATAAAAAGAAAAAGTAAATTTATGTTTGAGATTATCTGTGATACTAAAGAAGAGGAAAAGAGACTGATAATGGACACAAGCCTAAGTAAACATGACCTAGAAAAGTATATTCTCACATATAGAAAAGTTAGAAGAAGTATAATTAGGAACGTTCCTACAAATATAAACAAAATTGATATTATGGAGAGTATAATCTCTGATGTTGATGTGGTAGATATTAAAAGACTAAACAGAAGAAATAAGGATTCGACGTCTAGTGAAAACAGGTGGATTCCAAGTAAATCTATTTTGATCACATTATCAGGTCAAGTTTTGCCTAAAAATATATGTTTTTTCAATAAGATGTTTTGTTGAACCGTATGTTGTTCGTCCAATACAATGTTTTAATTGCTTCAAATTCGGACATACTAGCAAAAGATGTAAAGAGACACCTATATGTATTGTGTGCGGAGAAGAAAAACAAGAAAATCATACATGCAGAAGTATAGATCCAAATACGAATTTGGAAATTACTAAACCTGTTTGCAGCAATTGCCACGGTAATCACAAAAAGTATTAGCTCAGAATATGACTTTTTCAAATTCTACTATAGAATCAATATTCTAATGGCTCATGACAATTTACCTTTTTTGGAAACGAAGAATATTATTATAAGAGAAAGTGGTTGTCCTCCATCTATTATTAAAAGATGTCAAACATTAAGAAAAAAAAAGAAAATTTTCCTGTATTAGAAAATAAAAAGCTCAACTTTTAAAGAAATATAGTTTTGTAGTCGAGAATGGAAAAGATGTATCATACAATTATCATACAACCTGCCTAGACAATATGTAAACCAAAGAACTAGAAATCGACAAGATGCTCAACAAAATTCAAGGACTCAACCAGATCAACGTAAAGATCAACAAAGAAGCCAACAACAGCAGCGACGATCACAACAACAACAGCAGCAAACACAGGAACAAGTGATAAAAAAAAAATATTAATATACAAAATAAGTAAGATAAAATTTCTGATACATTATTTGATAGAATTGACAATGCTAAACGTTTAAATAACTTTAATGAAAAGAAAGAAAGAAAAAAATAAATGATTTACATAAGATTTTAATTCTGAATTATAATTTTCTTATTCCTTTTCCTCTTCATTTTTCTTTTTTATTTTTTAATCATAATTATGAAGGAAAAAAATGAATTAAAAATATTGCAATAAAATGCAAGAAGCAATAATAATAAATTAGATTTTATTAACTTTTGTGATAAATATAAGGAATACGACTTTATAGTTATTATTGAATCATGGTTGAATAAAGATAGAACATTTCATATTAATGGATACTTGTCTTATCGTTTTGATAGAGATCCTGACAGAGGTGAAACAGGTGGTTTTTTAATTTTGATAAGAAACAATCTTATGTCGGAAAGTTTGGAGTTGGATATAAATTTGGATAGCTTGGAGATTGCAGCAGTTGTATGACTATTCGTGCCAGCACGAGTGAGATTCTTATACTCGGATGTTACACGTCATCTATAGCAGGTAATGATGTTACTATAGAAGAATTAAATGCATTAATCGATAAGGTAAAATATTATGAAAGATTTTTTATATTGGGTGATTTCAACGCCCACAATTTTTTATGGGGAAGTAATAGATGTTGCACTAGTGGTGAGAACGTTGCTAAATGTTTTGAAGCTGATGAATTTTTTTTATTAAATAATTTTGATCTAGCACATTTTTATTACCAGGGTGAGGATAATGTGTTAAAATTTTCGAATATAGATCTTTCCTTTACATCTATTCATTTTGCTTTGAAGGCTAGTTGGAGGGTTCTCGACGACTCTTGGGGTAGTGACCACTTTTCTATTAAAATAGAAATTAATGAAAAATTTAAAATTGTAGAAAAAATTGTTTATAGATATAAATTAAATAAAGTTATTTGGAATCAATTTTAATGAACATTTGGAAAAATAAAAAAATTATTTTAATACTTTAGAATTTATTAATGAGAATGTAAATTTTTAGATATGAAAAATTTGTTGAAATTATAAATAACTGTATTATTGATTCATACAAAATTAATAAAAATAAAACAAATGTAAATAATAATTGCATAAATAATAATAATAAAAATGGTAAAAGAAAGGGTAAAATATGGTGGTCTGAAGATTGTCGTAGAATGATTAGGAAAAGAAAAGCTAGTTTTAAATCAATGAAATATTTAAGTAATTTAGAAAAATATATTGAATACAAAAAAATATGTGCAGAAACAATAAGATGAACTTTAAAACAAGCAAAAAAAAAGATTCTTTTAGCAAATTTGCTGAATCGATAAGTCCACGAACACCAGTTTCTAATGTTTGGCATATCATTAAACTTCTCAAAAATGGATTTAATAAACCAATTTCTTCATATGGAAATTAAATTTTTCAAAATAATGCTCGTTTATAAGATATAGATATATATTTAGAAATTAAAAATGTAGATTCAATCTATAAAAATCAATTATTAAAAGTTATTACTTTCGAAGAATTAATAACTGCTCTAAATACTTTTAACGATGATTCAACACCTGGTTACGATAAAATTTCATATAAAATTTCAAAAATGTTACCGGAATTCTAATTAAGAATTTTATTAGATATATATAATGATAGAGTCAGTTCAGGTTTATTTCCAGAACAATGGAACACATACTTTTTTTTTTTTTATTATTATTATTTTAACGTCGCTCTTTTTATGCTCCCAAACCGGTGCTAATCAGCGATGGAGATCATACGATGTCTTGGTGAAGAAAGCACTTGTTGAAAATACATTCGCCAGTGGTGCTTGTATCAATCGGCCGGGGCCGGGAATCGAACCTGGGACCACCAGAGTACGAGCCAATTTCATTGGCTTCATGTTTGTTACAGTGCATAGAAAAAATATTAAATTATAGATTAGTATGGTTCTTAGTTTAGATAGCCTAAGTATTTGTACAAATAAAATACAACAAAGTTTGTTTAAAAACGAAAGTTTAATTGCTTTATTTTTGGATATTAAAGGAGCATTTGATAATGCAATACCTGATATTATTATTCAAGAGAGATATTATTATTTAATAGAGTTTGGTTTACCTAAACAATTAATTACTTCTTATAAAAATTTAATTCATCAAAGAAGATTAATTCCAGTTAATATAACGACTGAAGAAAATGAAATATTTAATGTAAATGTTGGTCTACCTCAGGAATGTTGTTCCATCCCAACACTTTTTTCTATTTATGCTAGTTTTATTTCTCAACTAAATGAAGGTCCATTAGAGTATTCACAATTTGCTGATGATTTGACAGTAACGATTTCAAGTTCAAATATTACAGAAGCATTAAAAATAATGGAAAATCAAATCGCTAAACATCATGACTCGTTAGGAAAAAAAAATTTATTTTTAGTACCAGAAAAATGTAAATTAGTTATATTTAATAAAAAAATAAGAAGAAAAATGAAAAAAATCTTTCTATTAAAATAAATAATCATATTGTTAAAACTTCAAAAGAAGCTAAATTTTTGGGTATGACGTTGGACTGTAAATTATCATAGCTTTCACATATTAAGAATGTTGAAAGTGAATGTCAATCGCCTTTGAATCTCATGAAGTGTATTAGAGGCATCTCTTGGGGTGCTGATGTAGATACCTTGATGATGATTTATAAGGCGCTTGTTCGACCTAGACTTTAATATGGAGGTTTCTTAAATTCTCCATGTAAAGGGGTATACTTTAATATATTATAAAAAATACAAAATATATGCATCAGATTTTCATTAGGATATCAATGTACAACACCAGTAAATATATTGATGTCAGAATCGATAATACCACATCTAAATAGTAGGTTTGAATATTAGCTTATATAAATTTATATTGAAAGTATGTCTTTTGAGACTAGTAATAAAATCGCCGAAATGAAAAAAAAAAACATTTCAATTGTCACATCACCCCAATATATAACAAAATGTTGATAAATCAATTATAGTTAAATGTTATAAAAATTCTTGGTTTAGAAAATATGGTATACTTAAATCTGATATTTTTTAAATTCACAATATCCTACAATGGTAATTTTTTAAAACCCGATTGTGATATTCAATTGGGATATGAATTAAAAAATGCTACTAATGCGAATCTTATTTTAAGGGACAAAATTCGTGAACCAAAAGATCATTTAGACATATATCTGACCGGATCTAGAATCGATACAAATAGGTGAAATATTTGTGGTGTTCTGTTTATATAAAAATGGATGGAAACAATGTTTATAAAATTTATAGATTTTCTTCTGATTTATTGAGTATCATTAATGCTTTAATGAAATTAAAATCTTTCTATTAAAATAAATAATCATATTGTTAAAACTTCAAAAGAAGCTAAATTTTTGGGTATGACGTTGGACTGTAAATTATCATAGCTTTCACATATTAAGAATGTTGAAAGTGAATGTCAATCGCCTTTGAATCTCATGAAGTGTATTAGAGGCATCTCTTGGGGTGCTGATGTAGATACCTTGATGATGATTTATAAGGCGCTTGTTCGACCTAGACTTTAATATGGAGGTTTCTTAAATTCTCCATGTAAAGGGGTATACTTTAATATATTATAAAAAATACAAAATATATGCATCAGATTTTCATTAGGATATCAATGTACAACACCAGTAAATATATTGATGTCAGAATCGATAATACCACATCTAAATAGTAGGTTTGAATTATTAGCTTATATAAATTTATATTGAAAAGTATGTCTTTTGAGACTAGTAATAAAATCGCCGAAATGAAAAAAAAAACATTTCAATTGTCACATCACCCAATATATAAACAAAATGTTGATAAATCAATTATAGTTAAATGTTATAAAAATTCTTGGTTTAGAAATGATGGTATACTTAAATCTGATATTTTTTTAAATTCACAATATCCTACAATGGTAATTTTTTAAAACCCGATTGTGATATTCAATTGGGATATGAATTAAAAAATGCTACTAATGCGAATCTTATTTTAAGGGACAAAATTCGTGAACCAAAAGATCATTTAGACATATATCTGACGGATCTAGAATCGATACAAATAGTGAAATATTTGTTGGTTGTTCTGTTTGGTCTGAAATTGAATTTTTTAAAAAATCATTTAGACTTACTAATGTTGCAACGATTTTTACTGCTGAGTGCTATAGCATTCTTACTGCCTTAGATAATATTTTTAAATATATAAAAATGGATGGAAACCATGTTTATAAAATTTATAGATTTTCTTCTGATTTATTGAGTATCATTAATGCTTTAATGAAATTAAAAGGTTTCGATTATGAATCTCCCTTGCTGGTACGAATACGAAACTAATTATTTATATTACATAATATGAATATTTCAATTAAAATTTATTGGATACCTTCTCGTCTTTTTGCCACCCTCGCTTATTCGTTTGGGCGGCAAATGCGACTCGTGCCTGATACGCCTGCTTCGCACACTCGTATCGTAATATACTATTTTAACACGATGTGAGCGAAACACATATGATTAAATTAAACCGTAAATGAACCAAAGCGATTCGCATACTCCGTGCGCGAAGCAAAATAATATATAAATAATTTATACATTTACAAGGCAAAGGGCAATTGCTATTAAATTAATAAAAATGTTACTTTAATAATAAAATATACTGCAAAAGTGACATAATTATAACGATGAATTATTCGTAACATATATACATTCATGCATAACCTTATATACAAGGCAATATTGTTATAAGGAAAAAGTATAGAAAGCTATTCATGTTGTACAAAAGAATATTTAAAAATATATTTTTTTCTATATATACTATACCTGACAATATAATTCATCATTGTCAGTGTGATAAAAACTTGTTGATCCACCGACCGAATTTGGAACTAACCTATCAATTTTTTACTTCAATCGTGACGACAGCCAAGAGCGCAAAGTTAGTTTTTTTATTGCGGCAAATAGACTCTTTAACTACTTGATTCCCGATTAGTAAAATTTACTGACTTTACTTTCGTCATTCCCAATGTTGCTATAAGATTACACAACAAGCGCTTAACGTTGTAACGTCGAAAACGACTCGACCAGTACATACCAATGGTTTGCGCGTTCCACTGCGTTCCCACAAATAAAATGTCAAATTGAGACGCAATTATGCAGCCAGTTAATGATACACGTCAGCCGGCGCCCGACGTTAGAACAGACTTATACTCTGTTATGGCGAGCGGTTAAAATTTTATTTTAATTAGCGAATACATTATGTTTTTGTTACAAACCAGAATAAATTATTTTCAATTTAAAAAAGCGAAAAAAAACATTTCCAGTCTTCACTCTCCTTTGCGAAGCAACCGCAAAAGGGCATTTTTGCTAAAAAAAACAGTTTTAAGTATGTCAAAGCTAAATCTGTGTTCTCACGCAAATCAGGATCGCATTAAACCAAAGTTGATGCAAATCCAAAGGCGCAGCATGTTTATTCATACTCAAAATACTCCAAACCCAAACAGTTTAAAACTCATACCCGGAGTGAAGGTCCTAGGAGCCAGACAAACCTAAGATTTCCCTAATGCGACGAATGCATTTTGTCCATCTCTGGCAAAGATGTTGTTTTGCGTTGAAGCTGAGTCAAAGAAATATTTTTTTACCCCGATTTTATCACCATTACAAAGATAGACGAGGATGTGCAATGGCAAATTTTGAAAACAGAAATTTTTACTAATATTATGGACTTCTTTCTAGCGGATTACATGTTTTGACATAAACTGAGTGTTTTTTAGATACAGGTTTACATCCATTGTACAATTTAAATATTGATAAAGTTATTTGATTTTATTTACTCAATTATTGATCGTATAAAAATAACTAAAGAAGATGACAAAATTATGCAGATGATTAAAAAACTCTTACATACTAGAATTCAGCCAGTGGTGAAAGTAGATGGAGGAGATGTAGTTTTTATGGTAAAATATTTAAAAAAATTCAAATTAACAATGTCTCTAGAAGACCTATATGTATGCGAATAAAATTAACAGTTTTTTATGCATTTATTTACAGGGTTTCAAAAATGGAATTGCTAAACTAAAAATGCAATGTTCCTGTACAAATTGTTCAGGTATCAGTTGTGACATTAAAAAATGGAGTTCAAAATATGATGCAGTTTTTGTACAAAGTTACAAACAAACTGAATTTGGAAAACTTGAAAAAAAATACTGATCAAAAGTAGGCTGTCTAAAAATGAAAAAATTGAAATAGAATAAGTTACATAATTTTATTCAGTTTATTTTATTTATTTATAATTACACTGAACAATAAATGTAAGCATGGATGTTTAAATCAAAACGCTTGTTATCTTTTTTTTACAATATGTAATATCAGTTGCTTTGGAATTTCTTAATTTACTTTTTTCATTAATATAAAGACTAATGCTTATATACATTTTGATTTAGCCTATTAATTATTCTACTATTAACTATTCATTATTTTATACAAGAGTTTTTATCGACTAGAGATGGAAACTTGCCATCCCCGTTGAAAAATTTCCTATTGATTCAGTATTGATTCTGTGATGAAATCATTATGGAATTAATAAAAAATAGCTACTGATATTGATCAAAATCAAGTCTGACTCAGTAGTAAGTTCTCACCAAAACGCAAAACTGATTTCTTACTGAATTATTACAAAATCAGTAATGAATCAATGTTGTATCATTATGGAATCAGTACTGTATCAATTTTGAAATTATTTAATTGAAGAAGGGCAATGTGCCCTTAAAAATTCAGTATTCACTCAATTCAGAATCAGTGTCAAATCAATACCCTGTTTAAAAAATTCACACTGATTCAGTACTGATTTCTCTAAAAAATAAATAAAATAAATTTTTTTAGATAATTCTCTAAAAAAAATTAGGTAAAAACAAATAAAATTCTCAAAAAAACATTAAATAAATAAAAAAAAAGTATTACACATTTTTCTGTTTATGTTAGTTATTCACCCATCCACTTATTAACCGCGGTCAATGCTGCTTAACTTTCATTATCTATCATTTCTCAGTCTATTCTCAATGCTACATTCACAAACAGTTACAAAGATAATAAAAACATATTTGTAGACATTTCAAAAAGCCCAGCTAGATATTATTTTAATGGTATTAATTTTAATGGAATAAACATATTTTTAAACAAATATATAGTAATATATGGCAGCAATTTCATATTAATTGTAACTAGGCTTTTTATAAATATGTTTTCATTATCTTATTGTAACTGTTTGTGAATGTAGCAGATAGAAGATAGTAAATCATGCAATAGAAAATACTAAAATCAGTATGGAATTAGTAATAACATCTCTTTAAGGTTATAATATTTAACATTTCAAGTACATATATTTCATTAATCCAATTGTTAAATATCTAAAAGACCTTTTACAAAGGTGTAAAAATTCGAAAGTATGATGCAATTTCGATTACACTTTAGCAATTCTTATCTTACTTTATACAAACTTACTGCCATAGAAAATACTAAAATCAAAATGAAATCATCAAGTTTTCTGCTAAAAAATTTAGCTGTACATTTACTCAAAAAGTATTAACCAAAATTTATTTCATAATTGTTAGCCCTGGCGTATCTTACATCAATAAATAATTAATATAATATTAATAATAATACTCTTTTGTGCATATTAATTTCTCCATATGTATTAAAACGTAAATATCTCTGGATTTCTTGCATTATAAACAC